>JAGKTI010005675.1:19053-32069 GCA_018397915.1 Birgus latro | reverse complement strand
GAATGAAAGGGAGGTGGAGGAAAGATTTAGGAAATGGAGAGATGGTATGGGGCACAAGGGATTAAGAGTAAATGTAGATAAAACAAAAGTGATGATATCTAGGGTTGGTGGCAGTACTGTGAAAGACGAGGGAGAATGGCCATGTGCAATTTGTCACAGGGGTGTGGGAAGTAATTCCATCTTGTGCAGTGTTTATGATAAGTGAGTGCACAAGAGATGTAGTGGTATTAGAGGTAGACTGTGAGATAATGCTGATTTTGTGTGTGGTGTGCTGGGGAGAGCAGGTGGAGATTGTCAGGCGTGAAGAGATTGAACTTACTGGTGAGTCTCTTGAGTGTGCAGGAGAGTTTTGTTATTTGGGAGACATGTTATGTGCTGGAGGTGGGGATGGAGCTAGCTCTGTGGCTAAGGTGAGAAGTGGTTGGAAGAAGTTTAGGGAGCTGCTGCCTTTCCTGACACTGAGAGGACTCTCCCTACGTGCTAAGGGGTCTTTATATGCAGCATGTATTAGGAGTGTAATGCTGTATGGTAGTGAGACCTGGGCAGTAAGGGAAGAGGATATTCGCAGGCTCAAACGTACAGAAATGACAATAATTAGGTGGACGTGCAGTGCGTCCCTGCGCGCAAGGCCTGGGGGGGCTGGGTTTACGATGGAAGAGTTGAGAGGTAGGATGGGACTGGAGTGTATTGGTGTTGTGATGAGGAAAGGTAGATTGAGGTGGTCTGGGCATATGGAGAGGATGGGGTGCAGAAAGTGAGAAGCATTAATACTGGGAGAGAAGGCAATGTTGTGCCTAGTTAATGTGAACCGAGTATAAGTCTCTTGGCACTTGGTTAATGCTAGCAACTGTAACAAGTGCACATCCTGGCCTTCTGGTAGGGCTGTGATAATGCTTCAACAACTAGAAAAATTCTTAATGGAGGTGTTATTTTTTCATTATCTGACTACAGTCTCCATTTGTAACATGACTAAACACAAATATGATTACATTATCAATTACTGTAACATACACCATACATGAGAACAACAATATTTAAAAACACCCACAGGTAACATTTATAATGTATAAGTTACAGAAAGAACATTAAGGAATTCAACATTAAAATGCAGAGCAAGTTACAAACTTGCAAATAACATCTCCCCTACTTCTGATGTTATGTACCTGGGTCACAGACATGTTATAAATGAAAGACAGGCACTGATCAGGACCAGATGAATATACCAAGGATGTGCAGAACTGTTGTTGAATATAAACTTAGAAATCATGAAATACACTGTGCAGTATGTCATCATTCCTATGCTATACTGTAATTTAATATCAGATATATGACTTCAGATGAAGGAAGAACCTAGGAACATAGTTAGAGCTGTATACATACGATACAATCAAGATTCTGTCAAAACTGAAAAGATTTAACACTACAAACAGACTAATGATCATATAACAAATATACCTTGACTTTAGATCTGAAAAAGAATGATTATCACACCTGTATTTTATCATACCATGGTTATCATCTGAAAGTACAAAAGAGGAATGATCTGTTATGCCATCTGGCTCGGCCTACCTAAAGAAGGAAGTCCTTGCCTACAGGTACATTACAACTATCATGAACTCTGTACAGTACTCGTAGTTCATCAGCTAGGCAAACATTCAAGACAACTGTGGTTCTTCATATATAACACCTTTACTTGCTAAACACTTAGGTGAACACATATTTAATTCCCACTCACACTGAACCATATATATATGTAAAAAAAAAAAAAAATACAAAAGCTAAAAAGCCATATTTAAATGGGAGCATGTCATTATGATCCAGTAAAGTTAAAAAATTCTGTAAATGCTGAAAGTGAAACCTAGATAGATGCACAAGTAGAAAGAATGTGCAGCAGAAACAGAACAAGAAGTGACCAGAGTACTTAGCTGCCAATAATGTGAAGATGGGAATGGATGAGGTACTCCACTGCATAGCTGCAGACATAAACCTCACCCCACTTCCTTACAGCTGATGACACAGTGATATCCGACTTTTGAAACTAAGTACAGAACTATGAACTTCGGTACCTTAAAAAACTTTTCATGATATTGTGCAAGAGTTTCATAACTATTTGATTACAATGTGTATCACTATTTCTGTCTGCAATTATACATAATACATTACCATTCATCTTGAGACCAAAGGATGGATCTGCCGTGAAGTTTTAAAAATTACATTCCAAATAAAATCTTCATTACTCAGTTATGAACACATAATTGCAAATATTATGCAATAAATGGTAATAAGTAGGACCAAATTTATACTAAATTGGAAACACCTGTAGATTAGTCCTGTGGCTGCATGAATATAAAAGATGAAATCATAATAAATCAAATTTTGTAAAACAGCACTGTGAAAAAAGGTGAAACACACTTATCCAACTTGCCACCAAATATATTCTCACTCCTGTCTAACTATACATCTGCTTAAAAACTGCAGAAAGGAAATGATGCATTTTCATCCAAATAAGCCAACTACTTGCGCTGTCTGTTTTAGCTTTAACATAATTATTTTAGTTTGTGCAAACTGTGGTTGTTTGGTGGTAGGATACTCTTCCTGTGACATGTGTGCCCCAAGTCTAGGGTTCAAGCCCAAATGGTAGTCATTTAAAGCAGGTGCTTATAACATGTCCTTTCATATGCTTACATATCTTTGCACCTTGTCAATTCTACCAATGACATGTACAGATTCTGACATGGAAACACAGTCAGTACAACACCTTCCACATGCATCTCTCTTCCTATAGGCACCCCTTCCCATTTGTACTTTGTCAGCAAAGGGAAGGGTTAATTTTGGTTATCACTCACCCTCTGAGGAAAAGGTTTTGGTCCTGCAGTGAGCCTAATATGGACTGATGCAGCTACACATGCTGAATTCACCCAAGTTCAAGGCAAAACTGTGAATATATGAGATTTACTAACCTCTCATGATTTACTGCCCGGAAAGCTAAGTATCTGTACTGTGACCATTCTTGTACCTTTTCCTCAACTATTAAAGAAACTCAAGCCTTTATTTCTAGTGCCACAGGAGGCTTTGTACTATCCCTTCCTTTGCAATTTATTTTGCTTACTGGACCTTAATAGTCTCTTGTGTGCTATCTATACCATTTTAATACTGACAGTTTCCATCCGTGTGTGCCTGTGAGAGAGATTTTCTTGCAGGGGTACTGATATAACTGGGTGGTGGAGATGCCTTGTTAGGCAAGTCTCTCAACTCTCTCCCTATCCCCCCAGAAAGGATTGTAATTGGCAGAAGAGGGCAATTTCAGCCTGCTGATAATGGGTTCACATTCAAATAAGCCTGGGGTTGCAACTACTATTACTACTACTATGCGACTACTACTACTACATCAGTGGCATACATGAGGATACTGAGGTACAATATGGGGACTAAATCACCACGGAAGAGGTGTTAGAAAGCCTCCTACATCACCTACAAGACTTAATTTTCTGTGGTAGGAAAAAACACCTCCAACTTTACCACTGGATCCAAATCCTCCCTATCCATGCCAAACAAGTGAGTGCAGTGATTAAACAAAATCACAGCTCAACAGATCACACAACTGTCTACCTGTCTGTAGCCAGAAAATTTCAGAAGGGGTAACCACAAATTACCTCCATGTCACTCTGTCCTCCACCATCAATCTGCACTCTCTTCGACTCCCACCTCCTCTATACCTCCATACTCCATCTCATCCACAATCTCCCCCCTGATCCTCCCCCTCCACCTCACTCACACACACAAATGTAACCATGAATATCCTCAACCAGTTTTATACCTGTACTCCCAAAATCATCACAAAACTTTTAATTGTATAGTGCTCATTAAAACTTGTACTAGTCAAATATTAATAAAAAACAGATGCATCAGCAATGCAAACATATCAAGAGTGAAACATGGAGGACAAAGGAAGAGACACATGACCTAAAATGCACGTAAAAAAGCAATATTTGTATGGCTGGCTAAATAAGTTTAACTAGAGAGCACTCAGAGAATCCATACCTCCACCAATGTCACTGCCATTACAAAGGATCCAGATCTGGAGCTGTGAAGATATTGTATGGAATACACAGGATAACGACACCCCCCCAAATTTAATCAACTGTTCCTTGATCCATGGCCCACTCTTCCACAAAATTTTATTGAAATTCATTGAGAACTTTTGGAGATACTGTGCAGGATACATAGGATCAGAATCAGGATCCGTCCCAAAATTTAATCAATTCTTTCTTGGCCCGTGGCCCACTCTTCTATAAAATTTCACCGAAGTTCAGTGAAAACTTTTGGAGATATTGTGCTGGATACTCCGGATCTGGATCTGGATCTGCCCCCAAATTTAATCAATTCTTTCTTGGCCCATGGCCCACCTTCCACAACATTTATTGAAATTCATTGAAAACTTTTGGAGATATTGTGTGGACAAACAAACAGACAAACATAGGTGAATACATAACCTTCTCCAACTTCGTTGGCAGATGTAATATTGTAGAACTTATGAAACGAATAGGTGATATTCAGTCTCCTAGTCTGGTCTCCTGGTCGACAGTTCTATCTATCTAAAGCCAGATGCCTTAGTTTCAGAAGAGGTAGCCACAAACAAATTGCCTTCACATCACCGTCCTCCACCATCATGCTGTCCTCACTCCTACACTTCCACACTCTTCGAACTTTTACCACAACCTATACAACTCCACAAATTGCAAATTCTTAGCTAACAGAAGACTTTCCACACACACACACACACACACACAAACCTGAACAACAGGATACCCAAACTGTATACACTAGTATTATGTTACTTGCAAGAAATGCATCATTCTGAAAAATGCTAGACGTATGTTTTACTTAAGCATGACACACGGAATGATTTTGACACCAATAACAGCCAACCTCCTGTCCTACAGGACATTTAACTTAACACCTTCACTCTGAGGACATCCTGGGTGGTTCATACATAACACTTTTCTTGTATTCCACCAGGCAATTTCTCATAGGTTGCAAGGATATCAGCGTTATTGATGTCTAGCTTACACAATTTTTCAATTCAAACTCCCACTGCCACACCCACACCAGCAGCGTAAGCCATCCCCACAACATGTAAGACACCATGAGGCATGTTCCTAGTGAGTGCTATTCATGGAACTCACTCTATTAATCAGACTACCACCAAAGGATTATGCAGTATTTAGCTCTGGAAAGATCTCTCATCTTATGGGGAAGACTGAAGGCTACACCCAGCACCTCTAATCCAAAAAGTCTAATAAAATTGTCTGAAGGGAGGATGTGTAGTAAAAGTGTAAAAACCTTACTGAAATGAAGTGGCTCACAGGCACAATTTCTCACTCTCTCTTTCCCTCTCCTTCTCACACTCACTCACTCACATGCATGCATACATGCACACACACATCTATGCACATAGACACAAACACACACACATATATACAGTATATATACAATATTTAAGTTTGATAAAAGACACTCTAAAGGTCCCAACTCTTCTCCAATGTTTGTCTCATTTAAGCAACTGAACTACAGGATCATATAAATTCACAGCTCATTCCCATAGTTCATTCTGAATCAGTCTCACTTCTGACCTACCATTTGCATGTTAAATAATACCTATATATCTCTAAAATTCACTGCTCACTCCTACAGTCTGTTCCAAATTACAGTCTCACTTAAGCAAATACACTATAGCTTGCATGTTAAATAAAACTAAACAAAATTCACTGCTCACCCTCTTAGTCCATTTCATAATTAGAATTACAGTTACAGGTGAACAAGTTAGAGTGAGAGAATATGGGTTGGTTTATTTATCTCCAATAACTATCTATTTATCACTCTATCTATCTGTCTACATATTTATCCATCAGTCTATAGCCAGATGCCTTAATTCCAGAAGGGGCAGGCACATATGACTTACTGTACTTCCATATCACCCTGACCTCTGCCATCACGCTGCCCTTTCTGAAACTCACACTACCCTCTCTCATTTACCTCTCCACCCTATCTGTCCACCTCATCCCAAGTACAATTCTAATCTGGAAAGGACTATAACATTCACATAAATTTTAAAATCAGTCAGGGAAGAATCATCATTATATGCACCATCATCTTAGGGACTCTCGGGAATCATTTCATGGATACTCAGAGACACAATAACAGTAATCACCAGTTCCATAATACCCACTCTGAGGTGCAGGGGACTGAGGCTAGTCTACCATAGTCCAGAACACCAATTAATCTCTTCATGCCAATTATGTATTCTATATTTTATTCTTGCTGTTGCCAGACATGTTTATTGAACCTGTGAAAGCCTTGTGAATGGAAGAGATTAAGTTAGGCTATACCTAACTCCTAAAAAAAATGATTAAATAAATAAATAACAATGAAAATAAAATAAATAATAATAATAAATCATCTGGAGGTAAATAAAATAAAATGGAAAATACATCATTAGATTGAAAAGTTCATGGGTACATAGGTGAAAGTTGAATTAATTAGATAAGGCAGCTGAGGATGAGATTCTGTAGGATAAAGAACCAAAAACAGACGAAGAACAACGACAAAAATGGAAAATAAAGGGAGCCAATGTTAGTATTACTCAGCATTATGATGCATTTGAAGAGAAATATTACAATTTTCTCATTATTTAGCAGACTACTAAAAATTCCATGCTCTCATTCTAAACATGACAAAAAACACTTGCCACTTAGCATCCGTTTTGCCTCTGAGTGCAGAATGAGAGAATGAAATTTAAGGTCAACTGAATAAAAAAATAATAATAAATCTTGCTTCCAATAAACCTCTAATCCCTCATAATACTGAACACTGAGATAAAGTTATTGTTGTACTGCATATAAACATTAACTAGATTTATGGCATACTGCACTTGTACATCTAATTTCATTGTTTTAATTATGCAAGAACCTGTATGCAGCTAGATAATACAGACTCAAATGTTAAAGCTATCATACATAAAACCCTATGTCATACATACTCACTAAACCTTACTTATCCGACACTACTGTGTTGAATCAGTCTATGGTAACGGACTCTTAGATCCTTCAATCTGAGGACGCGTGGTTTACACAAGGCATACCCGAGATTTTAGAGAAACTTCAGGTTATTTTAGGGCTAATTTTTAAGGGGGGGAGGGGAAGAAAAGAAACAAGGCATTGAAAGAAAGAAAGAAAGAAAAAACTATCAACACTGCTTAACCACCACAGAGCTTGTCACCGATGACCCTATGGGTAAAAATGATCTACCTCGTCCATACTCCATAAGGACATCAGTAACTGCTTCAATGTGGCTGAAAATTAGACCCTTGTTGCTAGGGTATTCCTTTTTTAATCTGCCTTTCAATAACCTCAGAAATTTCAAAGGACACCATGTATTTTTTTCTTCCTACCTGGTGGCAATTTCATTCAACTCTGGGTAAGACCTCTTGCAGTGAAGGGGTGAATGAAGGCTATATCAAACCTCCCCTGTTTAAATACTCTCTCCGAAGCTTAATAAAACTCCCAAGGGGTATCAAAAATCAAACAAAATGTACGTCACCAGACGGAAGAACCTAATGTAGTGGTAGAACTGAAAAGGGAGTAGTGCCAACACCTAACCAGCTCTTAAAAAAATACACAGGGGCAAGAACTCTGGCCGTGAAATAATAATCTTATGCCCACATTCTCATTGGTTAAGGAAGCTCCTCAGCATCTCTTCCTTAACAGCTAATTTCTGCATATTAAAACATTATCACATTTTCTTCAATGGTATTGTTTTGTTTAATTCTTGCTAACACCAGAATATAAGTTACGGTCAGGCTTTCTCAGTAGACGTTCTTCTCTGAGGTTTTGATGAGACTATAAAATATAAAGTGTGCCACAGGAATCACAGGGTGGAGGATGTAATACAGAGATGAAGAGGGTGAGAAAGAGCTGCCAGAGAGCTCCCAAACCCCACAAAAGAAACTTCTTCTCTAAAGTTTTGAGAAGAATTTATAATAAAAAGTACATTATCACATTCAAGGAATTTAGAATGAAGTGCAAGAGACCCCAAATTCCAGGAAAATACAAACCATACTCTCAACTCTCTCACTGGACCTTCATCTCTGAGGTTTTCATTATCTGAAGCTTTGACAGAAAAAATTTAACAATACATAACCACACTAAAGTTTAGGAAAAGGTACCAGAGGGCTTCCTTTTAACACAACAATGCAAGAAGAGGGCAAGACTCTCTCACTGTGCCCTCTCCTCTTGGGTCTTGTGTGCTGCTGCTGCTATGGCAGTGGTGGTGATGTTAGCTAGCTATTGTCTGAAGGCAGCATGAACAAAAACAAAAAATACATCACCAGACCCAAGGGCTTATGAAGTAGTGCCAGAGAGCTCCCCAACCCCATGGAAATATTAGGCAAGGGCACAACTCTCACTGAACCTTCTTCTCCATTGGTTTGGCTGCCTCTTCTGTTGCTGTGGAGGTTGTTTTGGTCTGTTGTTGGTGGGAGGGTGGCGGTAGCACTTTGGGGAGGAGCACTATCACCAATACACCCAAGATGGTTGGCAAAAAGTACATATCTCTGCAACAGGGAAAGTATATTAAAAAAAATTCAGAATCATCTACCCCCTTTTTCTTACCTGAGAATGGGGTGAGGTAAAGCCTAACTTTTTCTTATACCAAAAAGAAACAATGCAAACAGTAAAAATACTGATCATGTACATACACACACAACATACTGTAAGTATGGCCAGTGGTATACCTGTATATGGCAATGCTGCCCCAAAACTTGAGGTAGACGAATGGGAAGGTGAAGTATGCAAGGATGAAGCGTGTGGTAATGCAGGTGAGGACATCATAGGCAGCCTTGGCCCTCGGACCCTGCGCCAGTGCACGCGGACGTACTGATCGACGAATCTGTAATTGAGAAACTTTATCATATCTGTTTACAATAGAAACCATGTGAAGAACCCAGAAGTTAGGAACAAGGGGTTTTGTGACTGAACCATCAGGCTAAGGGCAAAAATCCTACCAGTAGCAACCCTGGAAAGTAGGTAACAGGCTAAAAGGGCAATTAACAACGTCAATTTGACACATGATTTTCTATTAATTACTATTAATCAAGTATAAACAGAGTATGACTTAATGAATAATAAATACAGTACCGTAATTTGTTTAAAAGATATATGCTGTACTATACTGGAAAAGAAAGAAAGAAAGAAAGAAAGAAAAAAAAAAACTATGACAGAACAGCAAGCAGTTCTCCGTGAAACTTTCTGATATCTGCCTCTGAGTAAAAGAATCCCAGGCAAAAAAACAGCTACAGTACTAACATATCTGGCAGCAATGGTGAAGAATGCCCCACTGACGAAAGTAATATAGTATCCTGGGTAGAAGCCGTGCCAGACTGAAGACAGCATGTAGGTGAGCAGCGTCTTTTGGCTGCCGGCACGCTCGTACACCATGAAACGCAGCCACTTCATGGTGCCACTGTTCCATGCCTCCAGGGTGTCACGCAGGCTTAACCCAGTCTGTGGAATACAAGTGGAATAGATGGAGAATAGACGCAATTTAGAATGGTGACAGTAGCTGGTTTTCTTCTGATGGAATTGGGCTACTCCCACAGATGAAATACTGAGTCATGGGCTGCATGAAAATTGATGAACCTTGATTATGAGGTAGGAATAAGTCACTCTGGTTGGTTGTCATATCAACCCTCCAATCTGACTAAACCCTGTACTTGGCCATCAGCTAAGCTACCAAGGTGAAGGGGATCTTTGTCAGGTTAGAATAGATGCACTGCAGTACAGTCTTGAATTTTGTTGACAGGACTTTTAGTTTATTGCTCAACTCAGTCACATGTGGACGGATGCATGATACAATGATGATCAGCACAGAATTCATTTAACATAAAAATGGATTGAAAAAAATAAAAATAAATAAAAAGATGTATTCAGTTTCAATGGGATAAATTTGTTTGGACAGTACAGTAACTCCAAGTCATATGTTCCTTCCCCCCCCCCCCAATAAGTCCAAAGTTCACTGCACTAAATTTGCCCATTACGGATCTATTGTTAGCTACAAAGCTGATTTTCCAGTTTCCAGAGTCACTTCAAAACTCAGCTCAAACTGTAAACATCACTAGAAATTATTATCAGATACAAAGGATAAATAGGTCTGGTGGTGTCTGCTGTCCACCTGTACCATAAAGGCAGTAGAACCTGTCATAATGGTCACTCACCTCCACGCCAACAACGTCAACGTTTGACACCAGGTCCCATCTGGGTTTTCCACTCAGGGTGTATCCATTGAAGCCCATCCCAGACATATTGCAGATGCTGTCACCAAGCAGCCAGCCCGTGTAGTAAACATGTCTCGTGAATGATGTTACACTCATGATGTAAAACACCTTATATCCCCATGATGACACCAAGAATCTGGGATCTACTGGGAGAAGTGTGAAAACAGCTTGATGTTATTTGTTTTCCCTTACTCTGATAATATCCTATTTGCAAGGCACCAAAATAACCTAACTCACACTTTCATGTATAATCTCCAATTGCTTCTTTTTTCTTACTTACTTCATTTACAGAACACCTGTGAGAGGTTTTCTGAGAGCCTACTGTATCCTACTGTACACATTGAATGAGCCAGTTCAAGGGTACTTAAAGGGTAATTTGACTGTAACAGCATTCTATCTATCTATAGCTAGACCCCTTAATCCCATGAGGGGTGGCCACAAACAAGTCACCTCCATGTTGCCCTGTCCCTGCCATTTCACTGCCCTCCCCCCATCTTGCACCCCATTCTATGCCCCTCCACTCCATCCCTCCATCTCATCCTTGGTCTCCTCCTCCCTCTCACTCACATACACTCTCCATGTTAGTTTCTCACTCTCCACCCTTTCCCAAAAATAGTGAAAATGTTTCCTTTCCCAGTTTCACTGTGACTACTGACCTGTGATATATCCAATGGGGAACTTTGGTAGGATGACAACAGTTACAAAGGCACAGATGGCAGCCAGTCCAGCTTTGTAGAGGGACACCCGGGTGGGGTTGGGCTCGTCCTCCAGCTTGCTTGGAACTGAAATGGGGTTTACTGGCTGTCCAGCCTCACCCTCACTGCTGTTTTTGGCCTCAGCAGGGCTCTTGTTGCTGTTACTATCCAGGGAGGTCTGCCCAGGAGAGAATTAAATCAACAGTGCAGTTAACAGGCTCATCTCAGCATAGGGGCATAACACACAAATGTGCTCATTTTAGTCTAGAAACATAATGAGTATATTGTACAGTCAACACAAAAAGGACTGCACATCTCACCACATGTATCATTCCGAAACATGGACAAAGCACTGTGATATGTGGAGAACCCTGTGATTACAAGTACAATTATTATAGTTGGTAATTATTGGGACTCAAAATCACACGAAAGTTCACATTCTGGGTGCTGTTTTTTAAGGAACTAGGTTAACAGATTAAAGTGTGCCCTACAAAACTCACTCATTTTCACATCCATTGCATTCACGGTGTGTGTGTTATTTTTTTACTGACTGTACATTCTTCTCACCCCTCACTAATGCTCTGGGTCTTGGTCTCATCTGGGCTCTTGCTACTGTTATTATACAGGAAGGTCAGCCCAATGGAGACAT
Source organism: Birgus latro (assembly GCA_018397915.1). Lineage (NCBI taxonomy): Eukaryota > Metazoa > Arthropoda > Malacostraca > Decapoda > Coenobitidae > Birgus > Birgus latro. The sequence goes on along the minus strand of JAGKTI010005675.1, from coordinate 20,395 downwards.
AAATCAGACTCAGCTTACCCTAGGAACACAGACAGGTGGAGAGATGGAATAAAGTGGACATCCCGAAGCTGAGACTGACAGAAGGGGATGCAATGGATAGGAGTTCATGGTGATAGTGTAGCAGAGTAGTCAGCTCCAAACAAGGATACAGCGAAGAAAATACATGGTGTACTCAAACAAGCTTATCTTAGCCAATGAACATATATAGTAAACCTAATCACATTATTTCTGTTTTTTATATACAGTAAAAGTCCTGTAATCTGAATGGTAAAGGACCAAGGGTCTTTTGGACTATCATTTTTTTCGGACTATTGGGAGTGACCTTTGAAAACATTAGAAAGATGTACATGATCATTAAATAAACACTTAATATGAAATGAGTTATTGTTTTCCTCACTGGAAATGCATAGAAGTGTAGATGAATAGTTGCAGGCAGGTACATCTAAGTCCAAGGGCAAGTCCAAGCCAGATAAATCCTTTGATAAAGCCCAGAATTTTTTTTTTTTTAAAAGCTCAGAAAAATGTGAAAATTTTGTCTTCAAAAATTTAGAGTATTGGGATATTTGGATTATTGGTGGTTGGGCTGGAGGACTTTTACTGTAGTCAAAGGTTTGTTAAAATACCAAGTATATTATCTGACAAGAGCATCGTTTGGTTGTGGACTCACTACACTCCACAGATAACCTGCAAATACTGAAACGGTTATGGTGCTTCATTTTAACCCCTAAAGGTAGGTCCCTGTTCAGGAATGTGTGACATGGGGACGTCGGTCCCCATTCCAGCAGAACTAGGCACTTCCGCAATCAATTCTGCAAACCGCAAATTCCACAACTGTGGAAGTGTGATTTCGTTTGCGGATTTGCGTTTGCGACAAATTTGACGCAAGGTTGCGGTTTTGCTTTTTCGGAAGTACTGTACTTCCACAAATGCAAACCTGCCCACAAACCAGCTTGACCTCTGAGATCTCTGAGCAGTTTGTTTTTATGAAGAGGAACATGGACTTGCTCAAGTTGAAGTTGTCTCAGTTGGTGGAGGAGTCCGACTGTGCCTGAGAGTGAGGGCTGAGGAGGTTAGGGCCAAGGAACAGAGGTGGACTGGTGTGTCATCTTGTCAAATGTGAGCTGTGAAGTGTAATAAATTATTTCATTTATCTACAACAGTGAATGATTTACCCTTGTTTTGTAGTATAAATGGTCTAATATACTAATATAATAATATTTAAAATACTTTATATATTATAGTTTTAATGTAAGTATAATTATTATATATCCCATTCAGTACTACAGACAATTTCCATACTTCACAGTCACCTACTGTTAGTCAGAACAGAGTAAATATATAT
>JAGKTI010005675.1:0-18633 GCA_018397915.1 Birgus latro | reverse complement strand
AAATCTTCCTGCTTCCAGAAGCTTTTCTTCAGCTTCGGAGACATTAGATACAGCATTCATTAACTCCTTCAGTACCAAACCCCTGAATAATGACCGAATAATATTATCTGGTAAACTATCTTTAACTCCTTCACTGACAGACTGCTCTCCTAAACTATCTACTGCCGGACGCCTTAAATCTGTATGGGGCGATCTACAGTAAATCACCTCCATGTCGCCCGTTCCTCCACTATTTAGCTGCCTTCCCTCCAACTCACGCACTCCTCTCTCATATCTCTCTCCGCTCCATCCCTCCATCTCATCCTTGGTCTCCCCTTCTTTTTCTTTCCCTCCACCCCACTCACATGCACTTTTGTAGCTGCAGAAATAAAACAATATGTCTTTTATTTCCAGGGGTTAACACTTTAGTCTTCTATAGTTTCCATTTTTTTTTCTATCTGACAAACTTGATCTGCTTCCTAAGGTCTTAGATGCCCTCCATCGTATCACACATTTTTGCTTGTCACCATTTCTGAACTTATACCCACCATCCATACTGACTATGGTAAATGCCAGGATTGTTCTCACTCAGTACTCTCTATCCCTCATCCCTCTATAATAAACAAATTATAATCTAACAGTCATCATCTCCCTTTGTCTGCTTTCACTTCCCTCCAAATTAAACATACTATATACAGTAGGCGCGGAAAGTATTGATGCCATCTTAAAAAAAGAAAACATTCTTGTGGTTAGCAAGGAGAAACAAATAAATTAACACTCACCATTGAATTAAGTATTTACTGGCATTCCCCTTCACCTTTATTATCTTCTTAAGGCGTCTGGAGAGACTGATGGCGTAGTTTTGCAGAACAGACGGACTAAAACTGCTCCATAGCTGCAGCCTCAAGTTTAGGCAAAGATGATGTGTCCATACTACGCAGCTGCCGCTTCATGTGCGCCCATAAATTCTCAATGGGATTGATATCTGGGCTGTTTCCGGGCCAATCTCGAATAAAGGGAACCTCACAGTCTGTTAGCCACTGTTTCACTGACTTTGCAACATGTGCAGGGGCAGAATCTTGCATAAATACTCTTGCCTTGGTTTTATCAAAAGAGTCAAATAAAACATCACATAAGAGCTCCAAATAATTGTTCTGGTTCACTTTTTCATTTGCAGGTAGAGTTACCAACCTACAAACACCATAATATGTAAAGCAGCCCCAAGCCATGAGTGAGGCTGGGTATTTAACAAACTTGGAAGTGCACTTAGGATCCAGGGGGTCACTGCCTGGTTTGCAGTACACTCGTGATGAAGGGGTACCAGTGACAGTAAATGTTGACTCATCACTCCAAAGCACAGTTTTCTATTGCTCCTCACTCCAGGCAAGATATTTCTTACAAAAATTTACTCTCTTTTTCTTCTGAAGTGCAGTTAGCAGTGGTTTTTTACGAGTACAAAAACTCCTGTAACCCAGATCGTCATGCAACAGCTGCTGCACACTTCTGACAGACACATCTGCCAGCAACTGTGGGTTCTTTTCTTTTAAATCCCGTGCTGTTAGCCTTGGATCCTTGCTAACTTGCCTTCAGATCAGCTGACGGGTCCTGAAGGTTGTCTTACGAGGTCTCCCAGGCTTGGGAAGTGGAGTGGGAGGAATGGCCTCAACACTGTCCTTGAACCGCTTCACCAGTCTCTCCACTGTCCTCAGTCTAACACCATCTGATTTGCAGTAAATGGGAGTTTGTGGCCAGCTTTGTATAAAGTAATCACTTCCACACGTTTGTCCTTGCTTGTGGTTACTTTAGGCATGATGAGAATGTGGTAGGTAACCAAATAACTGTGTTATTTGAGTCAGAACATGCCCTCGTGGTGCATCACACACAAAGACAATCCTCTTCCTGTGGCTGCCCAAACATTACTGAGCCTGCTCCTGTGGTGCCAAACCTATCAAGCAGGGTTGCCAGCTCCCGTTGAAAAAGTGTCAGCTCATTTCGCATCACAGGGGAGGGTAGTATTGACCCTACTTCACTTAACGCGAAGAAGAATGACGTCGGCAAAAAAACTTCAATACTTTCCGTGCCTACTGTATAATCTACTGTTAACCATAGCCTCCCCAAAAAGAGAGCTTTTGCAATATGTCAGTGGATCTTGTGGAAGATCAGTTGAGTCTGTTTCAACAAAATTCATATAATCAAGCTGTTCCCTACCCAGTCTGGAACTGAACTCCTGTACTTGATGAAAACAGGCCACCACTTTTGCTGTCATTTTTTAAATACCTGAGGGGGGTTTGTGGCCAGGGCACGCTTGGCATAATTGGTGCCTTCTACAAAGTCCTGATAGTCAGCAAACATGAAGAACGGCCCAGCCAGCACCGAGTGGAAGTTGAGCATGTAGCTGAAGTACTCCAGGGCAGTGGGCTTCTTTCTGTCAATAAATGGTACTGAAGGTAACACTAAACCACATTAAACCCATTATTATCTAGTTTTAACCATCACTCAGACAAAATACACTTACCATTCTACTTCAAACTAAAATTATTATATACTGACTGTTCTGCACAATTCTCTCTATAATGAGCAGAATATAAGTGACTTCTAATCATCAGCTCCCTCCCTCTACCCTCACTTCCCCCCAAATTAAACTTACTACAAATATTCTACTACTAATCATCACCTCCCTACTCCCCAATAAAAACCTATCCACCCTCCCTTTTGCTGAACTGACTATAATCTGGCTTTAAACAGTATCTCTCTCTAACAAACTCTGCTACCTCTCTCCCCTCCACATCAAACCAATTAGAATCTACTTTTAATCATCAACTAGTGCTCATGAGGGATGCCTTCATGTGGTGGCACTGATATAACTGCTTGGTTGGATGAATGTCCCTCAACTCTCTCCTTATTCCACAAAAGGAAAACTGTGAACTTCAAGAGAAGGAAAATTTCAGCTTGCAGTCTGCCAAATTCATGTTCAGATTTCCAAGCCCCACCCTGCTCCACCATCTCCCTCCATTCCCACCCACCTGAGGACCAATTCTCGCTGGAGTGGAGTGAGTTCGTGGTCCTTCAATCCTGTCAGCCCATCATGCAGACTGTAGGCCAGGGCTGTAGCTTTTTGTACAATGATCATTAATGGCCCTGCAAATACAAAACAGAGAATAAACTCCACATTAAACAGCAGAACAAACAATGAATAAACAATCAAATAAACAACAAAACAAACACCATAATAAACACAGAACTGACAAAAACTGCCTTTTGTACGATGATCATTAACATCGCTGCAGATGCACAACAGAGAATAAACATCTGATTAAACAACAGAATAAACAAGATAAATGGAACAAATGGCAGAAAAGAGAAAAAACAGCAGAGAATAAGTTGTAGGTCAGGGCTGTTGCCTTTTGTATGTTGATCATTAATGGGCCTAAGAATATAAACCAGGGTACAGTATTTATATAGTTTCACATCACTATTTTAGAAGATGAAAAAATAAAAAATAAATAAAATTTGTACAGCTTCCCTGAAAACCAAAAGGTTAGCATCAACTCTCAAGGGTTAAGTTTGCTGACACTTCCCAGCCAACAATCACTTGAACCTTATCAACACAAAATGAAAAAATAAAATAAAATACCAAATAAAAATATATAAAGCATCAATGAGCACTTCAGAAGCAGTAATAATTCATGATGATATGAAAACTGATGCAATGATACTTTAAACTGTCTAACAACCAGTTAGTAACAAGTGACCACACAAAAACCAAGAGTCAACAAACAGAACAATGACATCCACTCAACTCAAACAAACAACTCATCATGTAAATCAACATTTCCCTGCCAACACAGTGCAACAGCATGATAGGAGGAAGATAAGCCAATAAGGAAATACGAATGACTAAGCAGAGAGACCTGGGTGGTAGTGTTCTGATGCTTGAGAGGACAAACCCGCCACAGCAAGGTCACTGAGGAACAGTCAAGTGAGGAGATAAGAGATGTCCATTGATAGGGAGCTTCTGTAACATGATGCATGTGTACTAATGCAGATATTAACCACTCATGAGAATGATACCCTTTTCCTCATTTTACTCAAGCTAACATCTGGTTCTTTCATAACCACTGAGGCAATCTTTGGTGCCCAGCAAATTTCTCAGAGTACTGTATATGTTTCATACCTCTCTGATTAAGAAGTGAATCAATATCGCTGTTCGTAATTATAATTATTCTCAACCTGTTCAGCCTGAAGCTTTTATTATACTGTATAGTATTTTTATTACCTTCGGACCATTTTATTCAGCTCTAAAGAGATTTCTCAAACTGCAAGGGTCAGATATAAGCTTCATCAACTTAGCTAACTAAAGTCCTTCCTAAGCTGAGCAAAACTTGTCTGATGGTATCAATAATAATAATAATAATAAAAATAATTAAAAATATAATAAATTATCAGCCTGGAATCATTAACCTCATACATGTGTTCCTAGGTAATCCTGTGTAACTTTGTCTCAGTTTTGAGTCATCTTGTAACATACAATACTGTACATGCATGCAAGCCGGTTGGAACCACTATTAATGGTACGATACAACAACAACCAAGAGAACATCACACACCCTTGTCTTAATCCTCCACTCAAAACTCATCTATTCTTACACATGCTTTACTACAATTTCACTTTTTCTCTCAACTACCCCCCCAACACACACACACACACACACAAAATCTGAGTCCTGCATATGGCACCCCTATAATTAACCAATCATTTCCACACCTGTGCACTTGCCATTCTAAAAGGACACAACACACCAGTACTTTACTTTAGCTCATTTGTTTATAAAGGCTCCAACATGTCTGTGTGTTTCAGCAGAGGTCGCCTAATGGCGACTCTCCATGCAACTTTGTCTCAAGCAGTGTCCCTGTGTAGTCTCATATCCCTGAGGACACACTCTACGACCTCTTCCCAACAAACAAACTGGAAAATCTAGCTCAATTACAACTTACTCCATTGAGCCTTCAGATGATTTTTCATTTTAGTCTTGGTATCTCAAGACTTTATTTAGCTCAGTACAAACTTTTGAACTGGAGGGTCTTAATAAACTCCCTCAAATTATGTGTGGTCTTTCCTAACTGTAATAAAAGCATATAGTAATAACAAGAATAAATTAGATGTCACCTGCATTCATCTAATTAAAGAAATGCATCTGTCAGCCACAAGTGCAGCCAAACACAGGCAGCTGAGTCATTCATGCATCAGCAAGAAAAGTGCTGGAGAACCTGCCTTTAAATGGGATGGCAGATATGTAACTGGGTAGTTGCACTTTTTGGTTATACAAACTGACTCCTTCCCTATTCCCTGAACGGTGAATGGTGAGCTGTAGGAAAATGACAACTTTAGCCTCCAGTCCACTGAGTTTACATCCAGAACATCTCTCAACTTCCCCTTTATTCCCTAAATGGCAGATCATAGGCTGCAGAAATTGATGGCATGGTGCAGCAGCAGCAACAAAGGAGAGGAAGTGACTGTGGACGAGGTGGACAGGTATATGAGTGAAAGGGATGTAAGTTGGAGGGAGGACAGCCTAAATGTGAAGGACATGGAAGCAAATTATTCATGGACAGATTCTCTACTACAAACAGATTTATCAACTCCACATCTGTAGTAAAAACACACGAAGCCAACAGATCCATGCACCGGTAAGCAATCCATGGCACCCACCTGTAATGTCAATAACAAAGACGCCATCCTCATAAAACTGCCGCTGGATGTGCATAACAGAGAGAAAGGTGAGGGAGGCAGCCAGTGTGACGTGGTGCAGCAGGGTGAGTGGTAGCAGCAGCATCAGCAGGTAACATCCCAACACCAACATCAAGGCAATGACCACCTGTCTACAATCAGGTAAACACTACATTATTATACAGAAAATCAGTAATGCTCAGTCCAATTCTACCTTGTTTGAGGTGTTGGGACCAAAGTTTATGCTACCATAGTCCAGTATATATAAAAGCAGATGACCAACCTACTTTCCTTGGTGGCATTTAAAGAGAAAAAAATCTCTGGTCATCTCTGGGGGATCAAACATATGGAGGGCCATCACCCTAACAGGGACATTCTAATTTCCTGTAATGAAAGCACAGCTATTATTTACTCTACTCTCTTCACATCCACTTGGCCTAAAATTACCACCTCCCTTTCTTCCATACTGTGTTGTAACTAGGGATAAACACTACAATATGATGCTGGTCACGAAGAAGGGGTATGGAAATGGTGCCACTAAGGTACAGGAAACAAGCTGCAAAAGGATGAAAATTTCTGCCAAGTTAAAGTGAACTCTCTATATCATAAATGGTAAAGTATTGGAATTATCTGTACTGAGAAAAATTGTCTCCAATGATACTACCCACTAAATTATCTCCAGCCCCCCCCCAAAAAAAAAAAAAATCATGGTATAATTTTCCTGGCTAGGTAATGGCATGGTTTTCCCAACTTGCAGTAATAATAAGAGTTTCCAACTCTGACTGCTCTGAGAGTAAAGTTACAAAGCAAACAGAAAACCGAACTTTAATCACAGCTAGCAATTACAAGACTGCAAACATGAACACCAATACAGTATAACACACACAACCCCCTCACCCCTACCCCCACCCAAATGACACTTGGTAACACCTGCTGGCCAATAATAAAACCACCATACAGTATTTACAAGCTGAAATGGCAACACCTGTATGTCATGCAGTATAAACATGGTATGTAGGAGGACTGCTGGGCCATGATAGCAGGCTGTGAAGCCTATGCCCAGAGTCGGACACATAAAAAAAAAAAAAAAAAAACTCCCAATATATGGAACACAAACCTCCACTACAGTTTACAGTACCATGCCCTCAATAAACTACAGTAATCTCCAAATTAATGCTGTCTAACACCCAACAACCAGATAATACAGCATTTATCTGCCAATACAGCAACAACTGCAACCCCAATATAGTATGCAGTGCACAAACCACCAATACACCATACACAACCCCTACAGCAATCGCAATCCCTTGAAGTAGTAATATATTAGTAGCAGCTATGGCCCTAGATTTATCTGAAGTGTGAACCCTGTTAACTGCAACCTGAAGTTGCACCTCTCTTGCAGTCCACCATCCTCCTTTTGGGCAGCAGGGTGAGGGTTGAGGGACATTTGTATGACCAGGCAGTGAAGCCACCTGGTCACACTGGTGCCACCAAATGAAGGCGACCCTTTTAAATGTCTCTTGGTAACACCTGCCACATCTAAATCATCATATTTACCTGCTAGCACAGCAACACCTGTATATATGCACAGGTTAACTTAACTGTGAGAGCTGGAAACCAGTGACTAGAACATAACCTGGCCTAGTAACAGTAACAACCTGACCTTGTAACAACAATATCGTGAATACTATTTTTTCTCTAAGTACTGTGTAAGCATAAAAATGTCAGATACAGCACCATTTTTGGGTAGTACATGTACCTACATTTGTCCTTGAAACACACTGAAGATCAAACTGTACACTGTTCACTTAAGCAAGGAATACAATTGCCATCATTCCATCTTGAATTCCGGTAAGTAATAACACATTACAGTAATGCTAGAATATGGTGCTAGTCATGAGGAAGTCAAAAGGAAAGAATGTCAAGCTGTAGTAATGCCTTATTCTTCCACTGAGCTATGGGAAATGATCTGCAAGAGGACAAAAATCAACATCTAGTCAAAAGGACAGTATGAAAGTGCCAGTTAATTTCTAAACAAAAACTAATATTCCACAAATGAAAAAACAGAAAAATCACATAAAAAAGCATTGTTTTGGATCTCTGAAACATTTACTCAGAGATCCATCCATCCTTACATATGTAGTACAGAACAGTCCTTCACTCTAATCATACACACAATTTTCATCAACATTCAAGTCTTTTATTCACAGCCTAAATATTCAACACTGCCCATTATCCTTCTCTGTTCCCCTTCTCATTTTTTTCCCCTTCCAGATTTATGAATGCCATTAACATCATTCCCCTTCTCGTGTGTGTGTGTATGTGTGTGTGCGTGTGTGTGTGTATTTGTTTGTTTGTTTTCCCAGTATCTGCTGTTCTTTCTATGATATAATTACCTCAAGGTCAATGTATATATAAATGCTGCTGCAGTGGTAGTGGTTAGTTGTCGTTTTTATTGTGGTAGTGCTGTTAGTGATTACAGTGGAGGTAGTAGCGAGTGGTGGTGGTGGTGGTGGTGGTGGTGGTGGTGGTGGTGGTGGTGGTTAATGTGGTAATGAGAGTTGTAGTGATAGTAATAGCTGTGGTAGTGATAATGGTTGTGAAAGTGTATATAGTAACTCTAGCAACATTTATAAAAAGCAAAGTAAAGCTGGATGAGTGTGGTGCATGATGTAAATTACCCTACTTGTTCCATCATAAAATCTGATCTCAAGTGTGGCTATACAGTCAACCACCACCACCACCACCATCACCACCAGCTGTACGAGTGTGAAGAGGAGAGCCACATCATCATAATCAAAAGACAAGGAAAGGAGGGACATCATCATCATCATCATAATTTGAAGACAAGAAAGGGAGGACATCATTGTCATAATTTGGAGCCATGCAAGGGAGGGACATCATCATCATAATTTGAAGACAAGGAAGAGAGGACAACATCATCATCAATTCATCATCATAACTTGAAGACAAGCAAGGGAAGGACATCATCATCATCATCATAATAATCTGAAGACAAGAAAGGGAGAACATCATCATCATAATTTGAAGACAAGGAAGGGAGAGACATCATTATCATCATCATAATTTGAAGACAAGAAAGGGAGGACATCATCATCATCATCATCATAATTTCAAGACAAGAAATAAAGGGACATCATTATTATAATTTGAAGACAAAGAAGAGAGGCCCATCATCATCATTATCATAATCTGAGGACAAGGAAGGGAGGGACATCATCATTATCATAATTTGAAGACAAGGAAGGGAGGGACATCATCATCATAATCTGAAGACAAGGAAAGGAGGGATATCATCATCATCATCAGCATCACAGTAACTGAAGACAGGAAAAGTAGGGACACCATCATCATCATCCATATCTCTATTTTTAATTACATTCAGCCCTCCTATTACCACAGGGATCCATTTCAACACATTTTTTTTTTCACACAAATAGCATTGTGCACTGGGTGATAACCAGCCCATCAGCTTTAAAGGTACCAATGGAACTTTAACAGGCCACTATAAGCATTTTTTTTTACAACTTACCACAAAGAGAGAGAGAGAGAGAGAGAGAGAGAGAGAGAGAGAATAAATACAAAATAAAAGGGGGGAGGACTAAATAAACAATCACATCTTGTCCCATATTACCCACCCTGAGGTGTACAGGTTCAAGGTTAGACTCCCAGTAACCAGTATTTTTGGATGACCAGCCTATGTCCCCTGATGGCATTACAGGACTGGTAAACCTTTAGTCACCTCTTGGTGGTTGAATCTATGCATGGCTATCTCTCCAACAGGCAGAGTTTAACTACTAAACCTCCTGGCACTTTTTATTGTAATGCAAGGAGTAGGAAAGGACTAAAGGAGAATCTTAAATATCAAAAGCAGGCTAGACAACATAGGAAAAAATGGACGTTTAATTGGGGCTTTTAATGTCAACTGAGCGTTACATCCAATAAACCATTCTTCTTTTTATACTGATACTGACGACTACACACCCTACCTGCATCCACTACACCATGTTTGATTGCTTTTTTTTACTGATCTCTGTATTAATTTTTTCTGCCTCCCATCACTCACACTCTGCTGAAAACAAAAGCACCTGAGATAAAATACTTGAGTTGTCCTGATCAGGAGATAGTTAATGGCACTATACCATTTTTACCTTAATTTGACACAAATTTTCATTATATTGCAGGTTATTTCATGGAAATGAGTGGCAGAACAAGACAAAGATATGGCTCAACATTTTTTCCACAGTGCTTCTTAGTGGGCAACATCACATTCTATCATTACCCTATTTTTACAACTCGGCATTCAATAACGAGAGATGGCAATTTTAGACCAAGTTAGAGTGATATAATATTAGAAGGCAATTTTAGGCAAAGTTAGGGTGAAATAGTAGTAGATGGCAATCATACACCTAGTTGGAATGAAATAGTATTAGATGGCAATTTTTGGCCTAGTTAGAGTGAAACAGTATTTTCACTTTCTTGCTTCTATGATTCATTTTCATCTGGCATTAGCTGGTATAACTTACTACAGATGTCTTAATCATAAGGGGTTCACTCTGATTTTAGCTTTACAGTCTAATTCTTACTGATTTTTCTGCAAGCATGTTGAAGCCTTTATCAACAATACAAAGATTTCTCAATGATTACTGTACACAGCTTTACCTTCCTTTTCAACCTCACTACTATAACTTATTATTCACAGGTAATCTCCTTAGCTGCTACTCTTAACATTCCCCCTGTAAATGTTTAGTCCTTACCAATAACTACTGTAGTTTGTTTTTTATCACTCCCTCTGCTGCTGAGTTTCCTCTGTATTAGTCTTACCATTATAATTCCCTCCCTCTCTCTCTCTCTCTCTCTCTCTCAAGGTCATTTGTTAGGAATAGCGATTAGCAGATTTTTTTTTTTAATGCAAGGAAGATGGAACCAAAGGCCATGGGCCTGCACTCTGTTCCATCCAAGAAAAAACAAAACAATATGAAAGAGAGCCAAATTCAAGATCCGTTCATTTCGAGATGCCAGAACACACTGCATTTGAAAGATTGAAGACCATAGGAAGTAGGAAATACAGACAGAGGAAGACAGTTCCAGTGCTGACCAGTTGCATAAATGAAGGACTGGGAGTAACGGTTAACTCTTGCATTAGAGAGTTGGACAGAAAAGGGATGAGAGTCTGTTGCTAGACGGGTGCTACGTGCCTGTCATAGAGGTGAAGGGATGCAAGCAGTCAGTTCAGAGGAACAGTGACCGTTGAAGTAGTGATAGAGAAGAGATAAAGATGCAAAGATAGGTAGATTAACTTAACAGACTACTACAGGGAGGTACATTAAAAAATAAATTAAACAGTCAAAAAATTTAGTAGGTGTATGTTATTATTATTACTTGTGTTGTGGCCTTAGGCTCATCTGGACCTGAACCTGAAGGACTGCAGGAACAGAAAGGATACACCCAGAGATGGATAATGAACAGCTGTGACAAGGGAACTGATAAGAAAAACTGATAGGGAGACTGATATGGGAATGCAGGCAGCAGGAGACATGATAAGGAGCCAGCTACACCATAGTCAATGATAGAAAAAGGAACTGATTAAATATGGAGGTTATCAACTGATAGCTCGTAAATCTAAGGAACTAATTCAACAGTATAACCACGCTACTTTGACTGCTTCTCTCTCTCTCTCATCAATATTCGTGCTGTAGTCTGTACTCTTTCATCTTCCATCTCTCCCACCCTTCCCTCCCTCACCTTCCTCCCATTTCTCAATCCCCCCATTCACTTCCCTACCTATCATCCTTTCCCTCATGTCTCTGAACCCTCCTTCCTATCACTCCCTTCCATTTCTCAATCCCTCATCAATCCTTCACCTCCCATTTCTTAAACCCCTCATCACTCCCTCACCCCCCATTCCCTTCATCTCACCTCCCCCACCACCACCTTCTCACCTCCCATCTCTCGATATCAACAGTCCCATCCCACAACCCCCCTCCCACCAACACAACTCCCACACCTTCCATCTCTCCATCCCATTTCTAAGTACCTCCCCCCCCTAATCATTCTTCCACCTTTCATCTCCCCCTCATGTTCTTCAATCTACTGTACCATCCCCCACTCCCTCACTTCCCATCTCTCAATCCCTCCCACCCCAACAACACCACTCCCTCACCTCCATTTCTCCATCATAAACCTAAATACTCCCCTCATCACTCCACCTTCCATTTCCTCATGTTCCTCATCCCCCCCATCCCCTACTCCCACACCTTCCATCTCTCCCTCCTATCTCTAACCTTACCCCTTCAGACAGGCAGAGAACAAAAGTGGGCCGAAATGCTGGCTCAGAGAGATGATGCAGCAGATATGATTATCGTCACGTTGTGTTGTTACTAAACAAGGTTCAGGGAGTCTCACTGGCCCAGAAGGATTTCTTCTACCATTTCACTCCAATGATGTGATTCTTAATGGATTTCCTCCTTCCACAAGCCTTTATTCCACACAGGAGAGACATTTTGAACTGGATAGGTCAGATGCAGTTTACATTAACCCCTTCAAAACAAGCAGACTTTATGAACTGGAGGGGTTTGATACAGCTTTCACTAACCCCTTCACAACAAGGAGAGATTTTATGAACTGGAGGGGTTAGATATAGCCTTCATTAAACCCTCCACTCCAAGGATGCTATCTTAGTAGGAATAAAACTGTCTGGAGGTAGCACAAATAAATCAATGAAACACACTGATGGAGTCAAGGGGTTACCACACCTTCCTCAGCCATATATTTTGAGTATTATACTAATATCATATTGTACTTCATCAATACAGTACAAACTATGCCAACACTGAAATGACTAAAATAACATATAGGGGAATATCAGTTTGCAATATTTTCATAACACACTTCCTCAGTTACATAATATGTAATTTGTTTAATATGCCTCAATATCATCTCATACCTTATCAATGGGAACTGCCTCACCTGTACCAGGTCTTACTGGCCACATTACACTGGAGTGCCCTGACCCATCTGACCACCAGGAAACCTGTTGTTGATTATGTAGTCACCATCCAGCACAGTAAATGGTTTTCTGAGATACATGAAACTACTGTACTTGGCTTGTCACAAAGCTGAGTTGCCGGTGCTTTATAGTGAGTCAAAATACGATAACAAAGATAAGTGGAGAAGAAGGAGAAACGGGAGACTGTGCATGAGGTGGAGAGATATATGAATGAGGGCGATGTGTGGGTAGCCTGATGGCAGAAGACAGGTTGCCATGATGGTACTTTGTTGCCACCACCTCCACGATTAAGGCATATGACTATAAAAAGACACACAGAAAGACAGACAGACTGACAGATAGAGACTGATAAATGGATAAAGCCAGACAGACAGACCAACACAAAGACAGACATACAGACTGAGTAAAGCAGGTTAACAGTGAGACAGACCGGAAAAGCAAGTGAGCTGTGGACTTGGTGATGCTTACAGACAACTGATCAAAACAATGGATGACAGCAAGTGATAATGAGATGGATTAATGTAAAAATTGGCTGTATAACTGGATGCAGCTTATGATAAGTGGCTCAGAAAGTGGCTAAGTTGAGGTGAATTATGGTAAATGTGTTAAAAGTGACTGGAAAGTAACTGCAACTTATGTTTTGGGATTGTACGTGATAGTAAGCTGATATATAAAAAGTGGATAAACAATTAAAGGAAGGGATGGTAAATAAATACAGGAGGTAAAGGTAAGAGTGGGAGGCAGACACCATTAAGCTCTTAGCTGCAGTGCTCATCTCCATAAAACTGGCCTCTGAGGCTGTGGCAGGTTATTCACTGACTGTCCTGGGATATAAGGCCACTGCATCATCCAGGTTACCACAGTTACCTCTCCTAGGCGTTATGCTGGGTATTCATTTTACCTACCAACCCATAAGGGGTGGATTAGCACCTGACCCGAGTGACACCACCTGTCCACACAAGGATTCGAACCTTTGTGCTCATGGGAAGGTGAGTAAACTGAGGGATGGTGAGTAAAGGGAGGGATGATGAATAAAGGAAGGAACTGATGCTGAGAAAATTAATACAGTAAATGTAATGAGTAAATGAATGACACGTGGCTGAAATGAATAATGAGCTGGTGAGTAATTGGAGCAATATGATATGTAAATGAAATAAAATGATGAATAAATGAGTGAATGAAGTGAACAACATTACAGTGAATGAATGGAGTAAATATGATGAGTTAATGGAGTAAAATGATGAGAAAATGAAGCAATACAATGAGGAAATGAGTGAAGCTGAATGAATAAAATGAATAATGAAGCAAGAGTGAATATAACCGCACTTGCATCATACAGGAAGTGAACTCACACCTGCTTGGTCATGAGTAAGTGCATTTTTATGTATGGGACTGTGTGTGTGTTATTTGGGCAGAATGAATGATGCTAGTGAATATGTGATGAATAAGTAAATAAAGGAAATGGATGGTGCTGATAAGAAATGAGTGGTGATGAAGGAGATGGGAATTTTATGCAGGGAACTGTGTGTGTCATCTGGTGGGAGTGAATGACAGCAGTGAATCAGTGATGAAAGAAATGAATGGAATGGGTGAGGTGGTGATGAGTTATGGAAATGAGTGGTGATGAGTACATGAGCATTTTTCATGCAAGGGATTGTGTGTGTTATCTGGCCAGAGTGAGTGACAGCAGTGAATGAGTGCTGAAGGAGGGAAAAAGAGGCAATGAGTGGGGTGATGATGAGTGAGTGACAACAAACTGGTGTGATGTTGAGTGAATGAAGATAGTGAATGGATTGAGCAAATGAAGAATGTGAATGGAGTGAGTGAATAAAGGTAAGGGATGGCGTGACACTGAGTGAATGAGCTAAAGTGCACATATTAAGTGAATGAAGTCAGTGAAATGAATGTATAACGAATGAGGAAACAAAGATGACAGATGGGGGGAAGGCGTGCGAATGAAAAGTGCATGGAGTGAAAATGACTGCCCTAGCTATGTTGATATGAGACTGGTGAAAGAGTGAGACAGGGCATGAGATGTATGAGATAAGATAAGGTATCACACCAACAAGTGTTACAAGATACCCTAATAAAAACCTCTTCTTTTAAATCAGTATGGAAGACTGTGGCTGAATAAAATAAATAAATAAATAAATAAATACTAAGGACTAAACACATAATAAGAAAGGGAGAACAATTGAAACCAGTCCGTGTCAAAGATTAGGTATCAGATCAAGAACTCTCACTGATTAAAAAAAAAAAAAAAAATGTAAACTGAACACCACAAGGGAAGACTGATGTACTGTCACTAAATACACAAAAATGATGCCTTAATGTGAAATAACAGGAGACTGGGTGAAGAAGAGTGTCAGGTCTGAGCTAAGAGGAGAGATCACACCAACAAATTATACAGAAGTGGCACAGAGATGAACTGATAATAGTCCGTAAACTGAAAGCTACTAGAGAAGACTGTAGCTAAACACTGTAACAGACATGAGCATTAAATGTAAAATAATAATAGGTGGGTTGAATGAATGATAGAGATGCAGGTCAAGATTAGGTATCACACCAACACATATTCAACTCTGAAGCTGATAAAAGACAAATAAATTCAACATCAGTGAGGATGACTGTAGCTAAATAATAAAACATGGGGACTAAATGTAAAATAACAGGATCCATACTTAAGTCGGTGGTGGTGTTATGATTAGAGATTACATCCATAAAACTACAAAATCATTCAGGGAGTGCATATTGCTACCAAAGCAGCAGCATCCCCTCCTTTCATGTTTTTTCATACCCTTGACCTTGACCTCTGACCTTTTATGCTCAAAATTTAATTACCTATTCCTCTGGTATTCCTCATTCACTTTCCCAAATTAGGTGCAATTCCACAGAATAGTTCTTTCATAATGTCACTGACAGTCAAACATACGTAGCCAAGAAGCATAACCTCCTTGGCAGAAACAAGACACAAGGATAAACTGAAAAGAAAGATAAATTCATAGATATACTCCTAAGATCTTAACTTGGTCCAAATATTTATCCTTTTGAAGCTTATTTCATATAGTGAAGTGGCAGAAAAAGACAATAATATGGCTCTACATCCTTTTCCACATAATGTGTAGCATCATATTATGGTGTTAATCCATTGCTACACCCTAGCATTCACAATGGAAAGAGGGATATTTTAGGTGTTAGAGTAAAAGGAATATAGTTGGGAAGGTAAACAAATGCATGGAAATGAGGACCAAATTCAAACTATGTGTGGTGAGGTGAAGGAAAGAGATGGGTCTGGGTTAATATTAGAAATTACATCAATATATTTACAAAGCAGATAAAAGACGTTTAAATTCAAAGCCAGAAAGGAAGATGGTGAGTAAATAAATGAAAATGGGGACTACATGCTCAATGGGAGGAGGTGAGGCTGAAGGTAAATATCAGTGGAGGTGGTAGTGATGTTAAGTGATCAATACAATTATCTTACATGTAAATTCAACATTAACTGGGGACACAGTGGCTAAGTAAATGAAAATGAGTATTAAATGCAAACTAGCTAAGAGGAGGTGAGGGTGAAGGTGAGTGTCGGTGGAGGTGGTGGTGGTGTTAAAGGTGAGGAGGTGTGCATGAGGGTGACTGCTGCTGGGGGTAGGGAGGAAGAGTGAGGAGTGTCATAATGAAGCAGTGCAGGGTGAGATGGTGCTGAAATTAAACGATGCCCTGTCTCCTTCCATTCAACTGTTCCTGTTCCCTTCTCTTCATTTTCCTGGTTTCCATTTTCTTCCTCCCTTTCCTCTCTTGTTTCTGTTCCTTTTCTTTTTTCTACCACATATTCTTTTCCTGGTTTCCTTTCTCTTCTTGTTTCTCTTATTTACATTGCCCTTTTCTTTTATTTACACTGACCTTCTTGGTTTCCTTTCCATGTATTCTCTTCACTACTTGCCACACTTAATTTTTCTCTTTCTCCCTTCATTCCTTCTCCTGCATCTCCACTTTCTTTTACTTCCCCTGCCTCTCTTCCTCCCTTACTTCCCCTATTTCCCTCCCTTCCCCTCTCTGACTTCCTCCCTTTCCCTCCCCTGCTTTCCTTCCTCCTCCTCTTCCCATACACCATTTTTTTCCCTTTGCCTCCCCTGCCTCCCAATATTCTCCTTCTCTGCTTCTCTTCCTCCTTTTGCCCCCCTCCCCCTCCAGCTTCCTTCCCCTCCCTTTCTCATTCCATCATTTCTCTTTACTTTCTTCCATTCCCCACCTTTCCTCCATTCCCTCATTTTCCTCCTTTCCTTCTTTTTCCTTCACTCCCTCTTTCTTTCCTTTGCTCTCTTACTTTCATCCTTTTTCCTCCACTGATTTCTCTCATTCCCTGCCACCTCCATCCTTCTTTCACAGCTGCTGAACAAGACTTCCTTCCTTAATTTATTGAGTCCCATTCTACTGCACATCCTTGCTGCTGCCTTGCATATCTTCTTCCCTTCATTAACTACCTACTTACCCATCTCCTTCACTTTCCCTCCTCCTCTTCCTTCTCATTTTTTTCTTTTTCCTTCTCCTCCTCTTATCCTTCTTCACTTCTCCCTCCTTCTCTTCTTTGTCTTCTTCCTCCTCCTCTTATCCTCTCTTCCTTTCCCCTGCTTCTCTTCTTTTCTTCTTCCTCTTTCTCTTAGCCTTCTTCACTTCCCCCTCCTCATTTTACCTTTTTTTCCCTTCCTTCTCCTCCTCCTCTTTCTCCTCCACTTCCCTATACTACAACCCATTTCCACCCTTCTAGTCAATGTCTTTCCTCTTTCACCTCCCAATTACAGACAGTTCTCATTATACCATGACTGTATTCCAAATATCACTTCTTACATACAATCATTACTGTAAATTGGAATAAACCAGAAAATCAGAATTACAGGTAGCAATTTAACTTTAATGGGCAATTATTACTACATGCACTTGGCATTCATTTATTTTAGTATTACTTCCATACTACCCACTTCTACCCTTCTGCCCTCTTTCTTCCCAAATTACCCTGACATGTACTTATGCCTCCTCTCTTTTCTCCATCCTATCAGAAACTTCTCTTCTCCATTCCTACCAACAACCATTATTTATTCACCTCTTCATCTACAATCAATAACTTCTCTTCCAATCTCTTCTACTCTCTAGTCTTATTAATAATTTCTCTTGCATTCTCTCCCCTCTTCAAACACTCCATCCTTTCTCCTCTCCATCCCGGGCAACATTTCATTCATTCACATTTCCAATGTTTCCTTCCTCCTTCTCCATCTCTTACAATTTTCCTACACACTCATCCACCCATATTTCACCCCCCCCCTTTTCTTACATTTTCCCACCCACTATCATGCAATAAATTACTTGCCCACCCACACACCTACTGTTCTCCCCCAGGTCCATATTCCCCACCAAACAGCCAACCCATCCACCATCATCCACCACCTAACTGTCCTACTACTCACCCACCAGCCATCAACCCACCCACCCACCATCATCATCCTCCAACCCACCCACAATCATCATCCTCCAACCCACCCACCAACACCCATCCTCCAACCCACCCACCAACACCCATCCTTCAACCCACCAATGTGCTTTCCCCATCGACTCACCAACCCATTCACCCACCAAATTGCCCCCTCCCACCCACTCACCCACCCAACCTCCCTACTTTACATAACCACTCCTGGCATACTTTCCCTCTCCAGCCTTAATAAGATGCACTATCAGACAGCACTTGATGCTCTGATAACGATCCTCCCATGTGGAGTGATAGCGCCAAGTGAGGTGGTGATAAGGACATGCCTCTGTTCACACCTACACTCTTCTTGTTCCTTGGTGCAATTTCACTGAGGTCAGCGTACAGGCAGCATTCTTCATAAGTACCTTTGTTTTCCAA
>JAGKTI010005674.1:30781-43887 GCA_018397915.1 Birgus latro | reverse complement strand
TATTTACTGTTCAAAGGCCCCCCTTTATGTCGTTTTATTTACTGTTCTGGTTGCTTAACTCCTTTATTTTCTTCTTTCTTATTTTCCAACATTTATTTAGAAATTCCTTTGTATTTTCAAAGCATTCTCCCGTGAACAACCTGAATGTAAATACACGTTTTATTGATCGATGATGTGATCAGGATAGGCTTTTCAGCGGCCCCTCTTTATGTATTTTTAGCTATTGTTCTGGTTGCTGAGCTCCTTTATTTTCTTCACTCTTATTTTCCAACATTTATTTAGAAATTCCTTTGTATTTTCTAAGTGTTTTTCCTTGAACAGCCCATATATAAACACATGATTTATCAGTGTCACAGTTTTCATCCATCATCCAGTCCTATTTCGCCCCATGAGGAGCGTAGGAGCCTGGGGCTAGCAAGTTGGTCCTGACGTGTAAGATGAGAGTGACCTCATTCATCCCTGAGTGGCATTACGTGACCAATAAACCCCAACCACCCCTCGGATATACACCTACGCAGGCTCAATCTGATTGCAGTACCGTAATTACCCACGAAACCACCAGGTGCCATAATTTGGTTATTTGGTTACCTCCCAGCGTACTGAATGGTTTCCTGATGTACAGGAAACAGTTTGGCTTGTCACTCAGTTTAGAGTTACCCATAGGCAGAAGGAAGAGGAAAGAATGAAGGAAAAAGACAGAAGAGGGAGTGTAAAGTCACCCGTAGGCAGAAGGAGGAGGAAAGAATGAAGGAAAGAAAGATAGAAGAGGAAGGATGGAAGAGAGGAAAGGGCAGACACCCAAAGCAGCACTACATCGAGTGAGTGGATGGTGAGCACCCCCACTTACCACTAAATCAGTGCATGAAATACTTACTTTCTAAGTTTTTCATAATTATTAATATTTATTTAAAATTATTATTATTATGTATTCCATGATAGGTTAGATGACAGTTCAATGGTAAAACATGAAATATTATTTGTTGAGTCGCCTAATTGTCCACACTTACTCTCTAAGTTTTTCATAATTATTATTATTTATTTAAAATGATTATTATTATGTATTCCATGATAGGTTAGATGACAGTTCAATGGTAAAACATGAAATATTATTTGTTGAGTCGCCTAATTGTCCACACTTACTCTCTAAGTTTTTCATAATTATTATTATTTATTTAAAATGATTATTATTATGTATTCCATGATAGGTTAGATGACAGTTCAATGGTAAAACATGAAATATTATTTGTTGAGTCGCCTAATTGTCCACACCATTTTTACCTCATAGGTGAGAATCCATACCCCAAATGACAGTGTTCTCTCCACCTCTGACTAAAACACATTAATCTAAGTCTCAGAACAGTTTATAAATCACCCTAAACACAAGATTTAAGTCTCAAATATAATCAGATTTTTTTTTTTTTAATTATACCGCAACACAAAATGGGGGGTTAGGCCTACGATAGGTGGGATAGGGTGGTGTTTCTACCCTTGTCACTATTCTGGGGTATCGCACATAGGGTATTGTAAATCGGGGTTTGCCTGTTTGTTTTACAAATGAAGTTCAAACTAGCTAGGCCATTTGGGAATTGGATATACAGCTGTCTCTATCCTCTTAATCTCAATATCACTCCCTTGCTGTCAGCTATGTTTGCCTCACAACGTCAACAGTTAACAAAGTATATTTAACTGATCAGAATTTACAACAAACATTCACCTCAAAACATATCAAGTACAGGCATACCCTGGTTTAACGATGTATTTGGTTAGGTAAAACCCCATTGTTAGGCAGGGTGTCGTATATCAGGGTACTTTTAACATGTAAAGTAACGGGGAGCGTTTACCAGCTTCGGGTTTCCCTCCCCAACCAAGTCCAAAACCCACCCAAATGAGCCCAAAAACAAGTTTAAAGCCAATCTAAATGGTCAGACAGCTGTAAAAGAAGGTAACCTAAGCCTAACACCTGTAAATAACTCACTAAAAGCAACAAATAAAATCTGAAAATCATTAAATATAAGTCTGGAAAAAATTAAGCTTAGTAAACTGTACCCCAAAACAACAATGTTCACCCCACCTATGGCTAAAATACATTAATCTAAGTTTAAAAACAGTTTAAAAATCAACCTAAACACACAATTTTACTCTAAAATATCATCAGAGTTGGTCGAAATTGGTTAAAAAGAATCAAAACCCTTTGTTAAACTGAGGTTTGACCATCGTTAGGCCAATATACAGTTAGGGATTACTGTATATTGAAAACATCCACTGTTACACCTTAGTAACACTGCTGCCTGCCAGTTGCTGCAGTACACACACACACACACACACACACACACACACACACACACACACCGCTCAGCATATTATCATGAGCTACCCTTGTATACTATGCGTCAGCTCGAAGAAAAGCACAAGAAGAATGCAAACCCATTCTTAAATATCAAGACATAATTTTGCATTGGAAATGCCAAGGTGAATATCGGATAGAGAGCTACAAAATAAAATCATAGATGGATAGGTACTGAGACAGACTGATATTCATTCTTCCACCAGACTCCCCTGCACACAATGCTACATCACTTCCTCAGATACTTTCCACCAGATTTAGCCAAATGGTTAGGTGAGCAAGGGAGAGCCTTTTTCTTTCTTATCTTGTTTAATTCTGATGGTTTAGTCAAAGAAACTTCCAAGCATGGGCTAACCGGCCTACTGCAATTATTCTCATATTATTTCCAGTGCAAACACAAGTGAAACTTTTCAAACTAGGGGCATTTGATTCAGCCCACATGAACCCCTCCAGTTCAAGATAATTCTTAAAGTGAATAAAATCATCTGATGAGGAAACAAAAAATTACCCAATAAAATTACTGCTGGGTACAAAGAATTATGGTAAGCGGTTATCACAGTGCCCCTACCTGGTCTTCTCCCACTCATCCCTCCGTAAGTACACCCACACCAAACTTACCCACACCCACACATGCGTTGGACTCTATTCACCTTCACCAGTCATGATAGCTTCACTCGGGCATCAGTAAGGTAGAGGTTGAACTGGATCAATCACTGATCAGCAGTAAAGCAGAAGGTGAACGGGACCGATCGCTCCGATCATTTTGTTTGCTGTAAATACAAAAAAATTGATGGACGCTGCTGCGAATGTCCATCAGGCGCTGCTAATTTCAAATATTGTATTAATTATGCTACTTAGTAAATTTTATCCCATTTTTCTAACATAGTACAGTCCTTCATCCAATTTTGCGAGAATATGGTCAACAAAAACCCTCGCAAAATCAAAATTCGCAAAATTTAAACAATTAAATACTATATATGAAATAAAGGGAAATTGGTCAACATCACCCCAAGGTAAGCACTTTTTCCCACTCTTTCTCTCAACTCTACCTCTTAATTTTACGATGATAAATGAAACAAACGTGAACTGATGTACTGTACAGTAATATTAATAAGAAAACATCATAGGTAAGAAACAAAAAAAAACAAAAAAAGCATTTACACTGATGTGAAGACTGGCATGGTGTACGGGACTGGTGGCGGGGCGAGCCTTGGGTGCGGCTGCTGTGGCCCCGCTGGTCCTGCGTCATCACTATCACTGTCGGCAGATATTTCCACATCTTGCTGTGTTTTTTCTGCTTCTCTCATGAATCCCTCGAAGTCAGAATTGTGTACGGGACTGGTGGCGGGGCGAGCCTTGGGTGTGGCTGCTGTGGCTCTCTGGTCCTACGTCATCACTATCACTGTCAGCAGATATTTCCACATCTTGCTGTGTTTTTTCTGCCTCTCACGAATCCCTCGAAGTCAGAATCGTCACTGGGGTCATTGGAATCAAAAAGGTTAGGGATGCTAGGATCGCTGGCTGCTTGGGGAGGGGTGGCAGGACGGCTGGTCATTGGGCAAGGTCTCTTGGGGTTCCCATGAATTTTGTGATTAGAGACTGCTTCCTCTTGTTAACCCCATCTCTGTGGAGGTCGGCATAAAAGCGAAGGGCCCTGTCAACACCATGGCATGCTAGCTGAGCCCTAAATTGGTCACATTTGTTGCTCACGATGGTTTCGCAGCTGGTCAATGATGGCGAGGATATTGGCCAGGTGATGCATCGTTAATTCTCAGCGTGGTTGTGGTTGTGTTAAAAATACATGACCTTTGGAACCACCTCGCGAAATTGGTAAATCGCAAAGTTAAAATTCGCAAACTTGAAGGATGTACTGTACTGTACTGTAATTGGCTGAGCTCTGAGTGGCTTAGACAGTGCTAAAGTACATTAGTCATGGCTGAAAAATGCAGTGTAGCTGTAATTTCAGACAGTATGGTTTAACCTTACATCTGTTTTAACTGTTTTTTGCTACTGGTAATATAAGACTGTTTCCTTCAGTGATGCTCTTGTCTTAAATGAAACAAAATATCTGTAAGAGAAGCCAGCCTAACAAGGCGATTGAATTTCCATATGAAGCAGACATCTGATATCATGACTCAGCAATCTTCCTAGCCAACATCTCTCCAATATGATTGCCTTTCAGGTTAGCAGGCTTTTCACCATTGATCATGTTAGCTTTAGGGTGTATGCTAGGTGCTAAACCGCTAAACCCCTAAACTGTCACAAGGCCAGTTGTATTGTAAACAAACTGCGAGTTTTTTGTGTTCTTGAATCTGGGTACAGTGAACCTTGCATAAGCCGAACTTTTAGAAGCCGGAATCTTCAGTTAGCCGAACTCAGGCTGAGACCACGTATGAAAGTAGGCCGAAATGCAAAAGTAAGGGGAGAAATGGCGCCAGGCAGACACCTGGCACCAGTCTGCTGCTTGCTTTTGGAGACGGTAGTTGTGCCATTCTTACTGTCATCTAGTGCTGAGCAGTGCTCTCCTTTTGCCATCTGCCTTGCCATGGAAGGTTCATAGCTTAATAGAAGTGATACTGGCACCTCTAGTCGTAAAGGAATGAAGCTAAAAAAAAAAATATATATATATGCGTGTGTGACTTAGTGTAGTGATCATGATTAAAGTTCAGTACTATTATTACTGAAAGTGTTACATTGCAGTCTATTACAGTGATTACATTTAAGTTTAATTCTTAATATAGAGTGAAATAAATACTGGGTACTGTTTAGAATTTACGTTAAAGTGTGAACTCACCTCCACAACCTCCGTCTCCAAAACAAAACAAACTGCTGAACTTCGAAGAATCTACTGCCTCTAACGAAAGGTATTACACTGCAGTCTATTACAGTGATTACATTTAAGTTTAGTTCTTAATATAGAGTGAAATAAATACTGGGTACTGTTTAGAATTTACGTTAAAGTATTAACTCAACCAACTCCACCACCTCTGTCTCCAAAACAAAACAAACTGCCAAAGAATCTTCTGCCTCTAACGAAAGGTGTTACACTGCAGTCTATTATAGTGATTACATTTAAGTTTAATTCTTAATATAGAGTGAAATAAATACTGGGTACTTTTTAGAATTTACGTTCAAGTGTGAACTCCACCACCTCCGTCTCCAAAACAAAACAAACTGCTGACGATCTACTGCCTCTGACGAAAGGCAGATTATGTGCACTGAATTCTTTCTTTTTTGTCTTTCTTTAAAAATTCATACACTGTATATGCTCCTTTACTTTGGTGTTAAGAAGACAAGTAATAAGTATTGTTATTGCAATTTGGGGGGGTGAAAATCCATCTCCAACACACGTTACCGACAGTCTGTACTGCCTCTGTGAATGATTTTCTACCAATTAACCACTTCAGTACTGTGACGTCTATTTCTACTTTATTTACGCTTCCTGCAGCCGATTTTATGGCACTCAGGACTGGACTCACATACTGAAGGGGCTAACGAAGGCTGTACCAACCCCGTGCACTTCCACAGATCCAACCTACACTGACTAAAATTGTATGGTGGAAGCAAGAACAAAACGAAAATACACCCAGCACTGAAGGGGTTAAATGTATATTAAATGCACTAAATTGTTTTTTGGCATAACTTATTTATTTATATCTATCTATCTATTGCCTGACGCCATAATCCCGTAAGAGGTGGCCATCTGACTTTGAGTTATTTGTTTTACGGGGAGGGGCACTAACCCTCCACAAACCCACTTGTTGATACATAGGGAGCACATATGGTTTGGTTATATGGTTACCACCCAGCGTTGTAAATGGTTTCTTGGCTTACAGGAAAACATTTGGCTTGTCACTCAATGTAAAGCCACCTGTAGAGGAAAGAAAAGCAATAAGAAGTGACAGGAAAGATGGGAGAAACAGAAATAGGGGAAGGCAGGCACAGAAAAATAATAATAAAGGGTAAGGAAGAAGTAGGCAGCACTACATCAAGTGAGTGGATGATGTTCGCCACCACCTACCACTATTTATTTATATATGCTTCTTTAATTTAGTGTTGAAAGGACAAGTAATAGGTATTGTCTTAGCAGTTTTGGGGGGTGAAAATTCGGTAAGCCGGAAAAATCAGTAATTCGAACCATGGTAGAGCCCCATATAGTTCGGCTTATGAAGGGTTTACTGTATTTCTAAAATCTGCTGAGTATACAGTTTACACAAGTACATGTAATTTTTGCAATAAGTTAACAGTCTTTATACTTTAGAAAATACCTGTGATTGCCAAGCATTGAGATGATCATCTGTATAAGAGTTTCTTCTAAATGGAGCCAAGCTAACCTGTTTAGTTTAGCCCCCAGGATGCATGGGGATATTTCAAAGTAATTTTGAGAAAAAAAAGTGCATCTTAAAAGCTGTGAAATACGGTACCCTGTAATCATACCTGCTATGTTTCATTTTGTTTCGTTTTTAAAGGTTCCAACATGCTTGCATGCGTTGGCCTTGGTCACCAAATGGTGGCTTTCCATGCTGCTCGATCTCTGGCAGCTTCCCTATTGAGTCCCTTATCCCTGAGGTCACACCCAGTGATCTTGTCCCAGGTTTTTTTCGGTCTGCCTCTCGCAACCCTACCCCTAACATTAACACTTCTTACATTCTGCACCCTGTTATCATCCCTCATCCTCTACACTTGCCCAAACCATTGCAGTCTACCTTGTCTCAGCACAACACCAGTCCCATCCTACCTCTCAACTCTTCCATCGTAAACCTAGCCTCCCCAGGCCTCGCACTCAAAGACGCACCGCACATCAACCTAATCGCTGTTATTTCTGTGCATTTGAGCTCCCGAATATCCTCATCCTTTACTGCCCAGGTCTTACTACCATCCAGCATTACGCTCCTAACACATGCCGAATACATCCCTTAGCACGGAGAGAGAGCCCTCTAAATGTCAGGAGAGGCAACAGCTCCCAGAACTTCTTACAACCACTTCTTACGCTAGCCACAGAGCTAGCTCCAGCCCCACCTCCAGCACATAACATGTCTCCCAAATAACAAAACTCTTCCACATACTTATGAGGCTTACCAGCAAGATCAATCTTTTCATGCATGACAATCTCCACATGCTCGCCCCAACACACCGCACACATAAAATCAGCATTATCTCACGGTCTACCTCTATTACCACTACATCTTTTTTTGCACCTGCTTATCACAAACACTGTACAAGGTGGAATTATTTCTCATGCCCTTATGGCAAATCACACATGGCAATTCTCCCTCTTCTTTGAAAGTACCACCACCAGCCTTGATGCCATCACCTTTGTTTTATCTGCATTTACTCTCAAGCCCTTGTTTCCCATACCATCTCTCCACTTCCTAAATCTTTCCTCTGCCTCCCTTTCATTCTCTGCAATCAACACCAAATCATTGGCATTTAACATCTCCCACGGGAGTCCATTTCTGAAGTCACGTGAGAGGGCTTCAGGTACCATGTTGAGCAACAAAGGGCTCAAGACTGACTGCTGATGCACACCAGCATTCATGGAAAGCTCATCACTTAAATTTCCATTCACCCATACCTGGGTGCAAGCACCCACATACATAGTCATAACACCCTAACCAGCCACTCCTTGATCCCAAGCTTTCTCATTGCCCACTTCACCACCTCCCTAGGGATTTCGTCAAAGGCCTTCTCCAAATCATCAAAACAAAGTACAGTACAGATCCCATTTCTTTCATATATATTTTTCCTGAAGCTGTTGAACAATGAATATGGCACCAGTAGTCCCTTTGCCTGGCATAAACCCAAACTGCATCTCGTCAGTATTCACTCTTTCTTTAATCATACCTTCTAGAACTCTCTCTATTACCTTCATTATGTGGTCCAAATGCTTTATGCCTCTAGAATTTCCTCTTTCCAGGGCATCATCCTTCCCCATGTATACATTTACAGTTACACTCACCAGCCAATCATCTGGGACAACACACTCATACATAATCGTATTTATCAAGCCAGTACTGTAACTAACCCCACTCTGTATCTCCTGAGGCTTTCAGCAGTCATCCCGGGCACACCTGCTGCCTTCCCCGCCTGCATGCTGCCTATTGCCCTGCCCACAGTAGCAGTGTCAATCAAAGGCCAAGGGTCATGCGCTGGCTTTGCTGACTCCAAACCTTCTATGATCCAGTCAAACTCTTCATTCAACAACTAGTTATAATGCTGTCCCCAGGCATCTTTAATAGCCTCACTCTTCACCACTACCTTTCCTTCATCATTCTTCACACACTGCTCACCTATGATATCCCTGTTTTCCCTCTTCATCTGATTTGTCACCTTAAATATATTTTTCCATTGCACACAGTTTAGGTTATCAAATAAAGTCTCTGAGACTCAGATTTTGCCCTGTAAACCTCATTTCTTGCCCTGCACTTGGCAGCTAAGTATTCCTCTTTGTTACCATCCTTTTTCCATTCCCAGAAAAGTCTTCTTTTTTCCTTAACTGCAGTTTCTACACCCTCATCCCTTCACCAAGTTACTTTATGTCTTGTTGAGCCCCTTGTCCATCCACACACTAAATCTCTTAGGAGGTTGTTGTGAGAGCTCTTACAGTTCAGTAACACATCAGTCAGTGGCTCCTTGTTCAGTCACCACTCTACTCACCTTGCTGTAGAAAGCATCTCTTACTGCTTGGTTTTTCATTCATCATTCATTCATCATCTAATCCAGTGTTGCCCCATGAGGAGTGTAGGAGTCCGGGGCTATGCAAATTGGTCCTGACATTTAAGATGAGAGTGACCATCCTCACTCATCCGTGAGTGGCATTACCATCTATCTATCTGTTGCCAGATGCCTTAATCCTGTAAGGGGTGGCCACAAACAAATCGCCTCCATGTCACTCTGCCCCTGCCATTTCGCTGCCCTTCTTCCAGCTCACACCCCCCTCATATGCCTCTCTGCTCCATCCCTCCATCTCATCCTTGGCCTCCTCCTCCCTCTCCCCCCCTCCACCTCACTCACATACACTCTGCTCTTCTGTCTCTTACTCTCCATCCTCTCCACATGGCCAAACATGTGTTTCACCTAATGCTTTCTGTCACATCCACAGCCGCACCACAATGCTCCTTCACTTCCTCATTTGTCAGTCTGTCTCTCCATGTGACTCCACATGCTCCCCTCAAATAACTCGTTTCCACTGCTCTCACTCCTGACTTCTGTCCCTCCAACAAGGTCCAAGCTTCACTTCCATATGTTAGAGTTGCTATCATAATACTGTCATGCAGTAACTTTTTCACTTCCATCCTCACTTTCCTATTTCTTATCACTGCTTTCAAGGAACCAGCAACCTTTCTTCCTTGTTGTACCTTTTCAAGCACTTCACCCTCTAAACTTCCATCCTTACTCATCACACTACCCAAGTACTTAAACGCACATACATTTTCCATTTCCTCATTCAGCCTTACTGTATATTCATAGACTTCACTTCTCTCGAAGACCATAATTTTACTCTTCCCTACATTCACCTTTAGATTCCGTTTCTTAAACACTGTCCCAGACTCATCCACCAAGCCTTGCAGCTCCCCTTCATCATCACTTAATAACACAGTATCATCTGCAAACAACAGTACAGGGAGTTTCCAAACACTGCCCTCTCTCATTAGGGCTGCTGCAACTTCCACTGCCCTACCTTGTATCTCCTTTATAACCCCATCCATATACAGATTGAACAACCATGGAGACATGACACATCCCTGTTTCAATCCAACCTTCAAATAGAAAAAATCACTCAGTTCACTGTCCACACGCACTGCAGCCTTATTCTTCATGCCATTCAGCAACTTCCCATCTACTCCATATATTCTTATTACTTTCTACAATCCTTGTCAATCCACCCTGTCATATGGTTTCTCCAGATCCCTGAAGGTTACATGCAACTTCTTTCCTTTCTGTAGAAACTTTTCCACTAAAGATCTAAGAATGAATATATGATCTACACAACCTCTTCCCTTCCTAAAACCTCCTTGTACTTCTCCAACTAATGCCTATGTTATTTCCCTAACTCTGTCAGTAAGTATCCTACCATATACTTTTCCTATTACACTAAGAAGACAAGTGCCTCTATGATTACCACACACTTCTCTTTCCCCCCCCCCCTTTTTTTTTTTTTTTTTTTTTACAGGGGCTTACTTGATCAGTTAACCCCAACAACCCCTTGGATATAAACCTGCACTGGCTCAGTCCAATTAGAGGACCTTCATTACCCAGTAAACCGCCAGGCACCATAATTTGGTTATATGGTTACCACCCACTGTAGTAAATGGTTTCCTGGTGTACAGGAAACCATTTGGCCTGTCACTCAGTGTAGAGTCACCCATAGACAGAAGGAAGAAGAAAGAAAGAAGGAAAGAAAGACAAAAGAGGAAGGAAGGAAAGAAGAGAGGAAAGGGCAGGCACTCTAGAGCAGCACTACACCGAGTGAGTGGATAGAGTCCTCGTTTTCATCATCCTTTCCTTAAGCACCATGTCACATGTCAGTAACGTGTTTCTGCATACACTCCTTGCTCCCTATAACTTTTACAATCCCTCACCAACCTCCCATCAGCCCTCCTGACCAGGAAATGGTCTGTCTGGCTACTATTTCCCCCAGACCCCTATGTTATGAACCTACTCTCTCTTTTCCTATAATGTGTGTTGCACACAATCATGTTCATTGCCTCCCCAGACTCAAGTATCCTTTTCCCTTCCTCATTCCTTGTACCATATGCACATCCCCCATGTACCCCTTCATATCCTTGAACTTCTTCACCTACATCACCATTTAAGTCCCCACCCAAAACTTCAATTTCATTACATTACATTACCCAGTTTATTATAGGTGTCATTGCATGTTAAAACAGTATACCCATACTTTTTATTATGATTCAGTAACAGTTTTGTTAAATTGGTTTTGTTTTGTACTTTCTATCTGTTTGTATCTGTCTGTCTATCTGTCTATCTATTCATCTATCTGTCTATCTGTCTGTCTATAGCCATATTCCATAACCCTGTAAGGGGTGGCCATTTGACTTTGAGTTAGTTGTTTTACAGGGAGGGGCTCTAAACCTCTGCCAACCCACTTGATGACACAGGGAACACATATGGGTTGGTTATATAGTTACCACCCAGAATTGTAAATGGTTTCCTGGCTTACTGGAAACCATTTGCCTTGTCACTCAGTGTAAAGCCACTTGAAAAGGAAAAAGTAATAAAAAGTGACAGGAATAATGGGAGGTATGGGAATGGAGAAAGGCAGAGAGAAAAAGAATGATAAAGGTGAGGGAAGAAGTAGGCAGCACTACATCAAGTGAATGGATGATAATCACCACCTACCAATACTTTGCTTCTAGGAAATAAAGCAATCTTTCCATTGTTATGTTTACTATGTTGAAAAGTAAGTTGGTACCTACTACATATCTGCTGGGTCACATTACTTCCAATGTGTTGCAGGAAATGCGTGAGATAGAGCGGATGCGATCTCGGTCGGGTCCCATGCGAGGCCCAGGCATCGCTGACCTGGCTTCAGAAGCTGACACCTGGGCTGAGGAGTACTTGGCCACTGAGAGACATGTCCAGGTCAGTTCACACTTGACAGCATAAGAATAGAATATTTAATGGAGATTGTTTTACAGTACCGTAATCTCTTATAGAATAGGGTAGAATGGGGTAATTTTGCCGTGAACGGTGTTTTGCTAAACAGTGTACAGTAATTTTTCATTCTTATTGCCTATAGTGTACATTTGGGCTGATACTATTGCCTAACTGTATAGATAATCAGGGTTTCTTTGAATATCATGCTATACTTGTTTTACATTAACTTAGCCTAAAATTGGCACATACCCTTCTTGAATGCTGAGTTAACACTATAGTCGCAGTGCGTGACTTATGTTGTCATTATCGTGCCCTGGCGACCTATCCATCAACAGTGCGTCCGATTTTGTGTATAATATGAGACGCATGAGATTCGTGTATGATATGTTCGTGTATGATGTATTTGTGTATGATGATTCATGTATAATATGATACGAAATTGGATGCACGGTTTACAGGTAGATTGCCAGGGTATGATAATGACAACCTCAGAGTCGTGCATCGCGACTATAGAATACAGCACTAGTCATGAAGAAGTGCTTTGGAAATGATGTAGAGCCATAGTATTGTCCATTCATCCATCCATCATCCAATCCTGTGTTGCCCAGTGAGGAGCGTAGGAATCCAGGGCTATGCAAGTTGGTCCTGACATTTAAGATGAGGATGACCAGTCTCACTCATCCCTGAGTGGCATTATGTGAGCAATAAACCCCAGCCACCCTTTGGATATAAACCTACACAGGCTCAATCTGATTGGAGCTCCTTAATTACCCACTAAACCACCAGGTGCCATAATTTGGTTATATGGTTACTACCGAGCATAGTAAATGGTTTCCTGATGTACTTGAAACCATTTGGCTTGTCACTTAGTGTACAGTCACCCATAGGCAGAAGGAAGATGAAAGAAAGCAGAAGAGGGAGTGTAGGCAGAAGAAAGAGGAAGGCATGAAGGAAAGAATGACAAGAGGAAGGAAAGAAGAGAGGAAACGACTTACACCCAAGGCAGCACTACATTGAGTGAGTGGATGCTGAGCGCCCCCACCTACCAACCAGTAAAAAAAACGTTCACTGCTCACATCAGCATAAACTGCTGCTAAATGCTACTTAATATAATTCTTTCACCATAACTTGGCCCAGTTTT
>JAGKTI010005674.1:0-30525 GCA_018397915.1 Birgus latro | reverse complement strand
CACTATAATAGACTGCAGTGTAACACCTTTCGTTAGAAGCAGTAGATTCTTTGGCAGTTTGTTTTGTTTTGGAGACAGAGGTGGTGGAGGTGGTTGAGTTCATACTGTAACGTAAATTCTAAACAGTACCCAGTATTTATTTCACTCTATATTAAGAACTAAACTTAAATGTAATCACTGTAATAGACTGCAATGTAACACTTTCAGTAATAATAGTACTGAACTTTAATCATGATCACTACACTGTCACACGCGCACATTTTTTTTTTTTTTTTGGCTTCATTCCTTTACGACTAGAGGTGCCAGTATCACTTCTTTTAAGCTATGAACCTTCCATGGCAAGGCAAAAGGACAGCACTGTTCAGCACTAAATGACAGTAAGAATGGTGCAACTACCGTCTCCAAAAGCAAGCAGCAGACTGGCGCCATGAGTCCGCTTGGCGCCATTTCTCCCCCTGCTTTTGCATTTCGGCCTACTTCATACGTGGTCTCAGCCTGAGTTCGGCTAACTGAAGATTCCGGCTTTTAAAAGTTCGGCTTATCAAGGATTTACTGTATATGTATATGTATATGTATATATATATATATATATATATGTATATGTGCAAGGAAGGATTGTGGGTTTACATATGTGTGGTGAACTGTTGAATGCTGTAAATACACTAGTTTCACAAAATATACTCTCGCAAATGGCAGTTTTGCCATGCAAAGGAATGTTCCTCTGCAAGGAGTCTCGCAATTTTACTGAGTTTTGTGAGCCCCGGTGGTGAGTGATAGCACGCATATGCATCTCAGTCACTTGTTCGTGACATTGGTGAGCTTGATGAGCTCCCACTGGATTTTGAGGGCTTTGATGTTGAGGCATTGAGAAGTGGTGGTGTGGGGGACTCAACAGTGGTGGTAGGGAGCAGTGAGGGGACAGGTAATAACTAACCACTGCTCCCAGCCCCGAGACTCATCGTCATGCCTCATCAAGTAGTTCAGCTTATGTGTTGTGTCAGTGTTCGTAAAGTCTTTGGTATTACGGTTCACTCATATGTCTGATTAACTGTGTGTAATTTGTCGTAGGGGTATTGTGTCATTAATGGGTAGCTAAGGGGGAATGAGGTGGCTGTCCCTGGAACTAAGTATCACTTAAAACATGTAAAGTATATGCATGAGTTTCATGACGCGATTGTAGTACAATAAGGCATGAAACTAGCGAGTGGACTTTATTATCTTTACAGAAGAGCATGTAACCATCAGGTTACCAAAGCTTATTACATGCTAGTGTGAAACCACTGTCTGGCTCACTTCTTCAGTTTTGCAACATTTGCCGTCTTTCCTCTAACTTTCACTCTGTTGATCACCGCTTCTCCTCCTCGAAACCTCACCATCTTTTCCTAACTGAGACTCAACTGTCTGACACATCTGCTACCATACCCTTTTTTGTATCCTCCTACTTTCTCTATACTCATTTCAAAGCCAAAGGTGGCTGTTTTGTATATATACGCAGCAACTTATCTTGCTCTCGTGTTCCTGAACTTGATTGTTCTGAATTCTCTACTCTCTGGCTTTGGCTTTCCTGTCATTCTCTGACTGATTATATCAGCGCTGTTTACTTATTCCTTAATTCTACTGACGATGAAAAATTCTTTGACTATCTTACTTCTACGATGGAACACATTCTATCCATTTCTTCTTTCTCTGAAATCTCCATTCTAGGAGATTGCAATGTTCACCACCACCTTTGGCTCTCCTCTCCTTTGACTGATCCACCGGATGAACAAGGCTACATCTTTTCTATCCATAATGATCTAGAACAGCTTGTACAGCACCCTACCCGTATCCCTGACAACCTTGGAGAGAGCTTCAATATACTTGACCTCTTCCATACAACTAATCCTTCTGCTTACACTGTTAATCTTTACTCTCCATTGGGCTCCACCAATCACAGCCTTATTACCTTAACCTGTTCTATCGCTCCGGTACAGCCTGTGGACCCTCCAAAGAAACGTCGACTGTGGCACTTTGGAGCTGTGGATTGGGAGGCCCTCAGGCAGTACTTCTTTGATTTTCCCTGGAATGATTATTGCTTCCATGGCCGGGATCCATCTGCGTGTGCCTTGCACATTTCGTAGGTTATTCTCTCGGGCATGGAAGCATACATTCCCTTCTCGTATCCTTTGACAAATGCAAGAAAGCCTTGGTTTAATCACGTTACAGGAGAGGGCCTGTAAA
This sequence comes from Birgus latro, assembly GCA_018397915.1. Lineage (NCBI taxonomy): Eukaryota > Metazoa > Arthropoda > Malacostraca > Decapoda > Coenobitidae > Birgus > Birgus latro. The sequence continues at coordinate 28,305 of JAGKTI010005674.1, read as the reverse complement.
AGGTATCAGAGCCAACCCACCCCTGAGTCACATCTTTTTTATGCTTCTGCCTGGAATTGTGCTAAGTCTGTTCTTCACTCTGCTAAAAATAATTTCATCTGTGCTAAATTCTTTCAACTCTCCAACTTGAATTCTCCCCACTCCTTCTGGCACCTTGCCAAAAACCTTTCTGATAAATAACTCTACCTCATCATCCTTCCCTCCACTTTTCTACTCTGATGGTTCTGTAGCTATTTCTTCTACCGATAAAGCAGATCTCTTCACTCAGACTTTCTCTAATTCCACCTTAGACGATTCCGGTGCTGTTCCTCCAATACTTCTTCCCTCAGACTTCCTCATGGCTGACATTAAACTTTCTTCGGCTGATGTATTTTCTGCCATCACTGGCCTCATTGCTAACAAGGTATATGTGCCTGATGGGGTCCCTCCTGTTGTCCTCAAGAACTGTGCTTCTGTGCTTACACCCTGCTTTGGTAAACCCTTTCACCTTTGTCTGTCAACTTGTACCTTTCCTTCTTACTAGAAGTTTGCTTTCATTCGGCCAGTCCCAAAGAAGGGTGACCATTCCCAGCCCTTTAACTATCGTCCAGTTGCTTTAACATCCTGTGTCTCAAAAGTTTTCGAGTCAGTTCTTAATAGAAAAGTTTTAAACATCTTTCCCATCACAACCTTTTCTTGATCGTCAGTATGGGTTCCGTCAGGGACGCTTCACTGGCGATCTTCTCACCTACTTTTCAGACTCCTGTTCATCCTTCTTTCAGGACTTTGGCGAAAGCTTTGCCATTGCACTTGACATCTCAAAGGCTTTTGATCGAGTCTGGCATAAATCTTTAATTCCAAACTGCCCTCTTACAGTTTCTATCCTTCTATCTGTGCCTTCACCTCTAGCTTCCTTTCTGGTCGTTCTGTATCTGCTGTTGTAGATGGCCATTGTTCTTCTAGATCTGTCAACAGTGATGTTCCTCAGGGCCCAGTTGTATCACTAACCCTCTTCCTTTTATTCATCAGTGACCTTCTAAGCTGTACATCTAACCCTATCCACTTGTACACTAATGACTCCACCCTTCACCTTTCCATTCAGTTTTTGCAGCATCCATCTTAGCAGTTACTTCAACAAACAAGGGATGAGGCTATGGCATGCCTAATATCAGACTTAGCTCATATCTCTGACTGGGGTAAAAATAATCTTGTTTTTAATGCATCAAAGACACAGTTCTTACATCTATCAACCTGACAAAATCTTCCACACGAGTACCCAGTAATGTTTAATAACGTCCAGCTTAATCCTTCATCATCCTTGAGCATGCATGGGGTTTCATTTACTCGGGACTTATCTTGGAAAGATCATATTACATCTCTTGTAAAATCTGCTTCCAAAGATTAGGTGTGCTAAGCCGACTCCGTACCGTCTTTATCCCAACACAGTTGTTGACTTTATACACCGATTTTATTCACTCCTATGTAGAGTATAACTCTCGTGTGTGGGGAGGCTCCCCACATACAGCTCTTCTCAATAGGGTGGAGTCAAAGGCTTTTCATCACATTAACTCTCCCCCTCTTGCTGCTCCCTTCAGCCTTTGTCTCTTCGCTGCACTGTTACATCTTTATCTCTTTTCTGTCATTACTTCAGTGGTCACTGCTTCTCTGAACTGTCTGCTTGCATCCCTCCGTCTCTACATCGGGCGCATACCACCCGTCTAGCAGCAAACTCTCATCCCTTTTCTGTCCACTGGTCTAATGCAAGACTTAACTGTTACTCTTAGTCCTTCATTTATGTGACAGGTCAACTCTGGAACTGTCTCCCTCTGTCTCTACTTCCTGCTAGCTATGATCTCCAGTCTTTCAAACACAGTGTGTCCAGGCATCTCAAAATGATCGGATCTTGAATTTGGCTCTCTCTCTTTTTTTTTTTTTTTTTTTCTAATTATCAGGTTGCAGGCTTTTGGCCTTTGTTTCCTTTTTCTAAGAATAAAAAAAAAAAAGGCCTTTGAAAATAAATTAGAGTAAGTTAAAAGTTAGTATAGTGACAGATGTGTGAGGAAGTGGATGTCTACATTGGTGATTCAGTAAGTTTTGGGTGAGACACAAATGTCTGATGACCCCATGGCTATTTAGTACAGAATACTGTATACATAGTATATGGATGGGATTATGAGAGAGGTTAAAAGTCAGGTTATAAGAGATGGGGATGGTGTTTTAATTGTGAATGGCATGTTATATAAAGTCTGGTATATGCAAATGATATTGGGTTGATTGCTTATGGTGAGCATTATCTTTGGGCATTGAATCAGACTTTTGTGAATATCTGTAAATGGTATGGTCTGAAAATAAATGAAGTTAAGAGTAAAGTGATCATTAGTGAGAGAGAAATTGACTCATTTTGATGTGCTGATAAATATAGAGATGTACTGGTGAAGAAGTGTAAGTACCTTGGTGCAGTGATAAAAAAGAAATGTTGATGTTCAAAGGAAGGGGAGGGTGCAGTAGTTCAGCAGAGAAGGATGGATGGTGATATGAACCAGAGATCTGAGAGTGGAGGCTTCGAGAGGATTGCATGGTGTGTTTCTGCCCACATGAACATATGGGTGTGAGACTGGTATGGCATGGGTGTTAGGTCAAGAGTGAGAGCAGTGGAAATGGTATTATTGAGGAAAGTGTGTGGAGTGCACTTGTGAAAGATGTGGAAAATAAGGAAGCCTGTTGACCACAGGATATTAGATGGTATGACCAAATAGAGGGAAAGGGATCTAGAGAAGATGGTGATGTAGGAGAGTGTTTAGATGGTACTGTGTGATCACATAGAAAAAGTGAATCTAGGAACAATGGTGATGTGGGTATATGTGAGTGAGTGTGAAGGTGGAAGGAAGTGTGGTAGGTCAAGAACGTGGATGAATATGCTAAATGACAGTGTGAGAAGGCATGGTGTGAAAGTTGAGACTAGGGAATTGATGGAGTTGATCTGATTGGATGAGCTATGCATAGATTTGGTACCCCTTTTGCATTTTGGTGGTCTATGGATTCCTATACCTGAAATGCATCTAGAAAGAAATCTGTGGAGATTAGTAGATTTGTGACATGGAACCAAGATTCCTGGGGCATGAATGATTATAGCCCATTTCATTGGATGTACTGTTGATGGCTTTTTCATTTTCATATCTTATCTTTCCTGGTGACCATCATCCACTCACTTGATGAAGGGCTGCTTACTTCTTGCTTAGCCTTTATCATTCTTTTTCTGTGCCTGCCCTCCTCTCTTCCTATTTCTCCCATCTTTCCTGTCACTTCTTATTGCTTTTCTTTCCTTTACAGGTGGCTTTACATTGAGTGACAAGCCAAATGGTTTCCTGTAAGCCAAGAAACCATTTACAACGCTGGGTGGTAACCATATAACCAAACCATACGTGCTTCCCACGTGTCAACAAGTGAGTTGGTGGAGGGTTAGTGCCCCTCCCTGTAAAACAAATAACTTCGTCAAATGGCCACCCCTTACGGGATTATGCCGTCTGGCAGTAGATAGATAGATCTTTCCTTGCATTTGGATTGTAGCCCACAGTATGCTTAGGTGGTACAAGGGTCAAGTTGGTGATAATGGTGATTCGGAGTTTTGTGAGCAGTGGTATAAGCCAGGGTTGTGGAGTCAGAGTCGGAGTCGGTAAAATTCCCACGACTCTGACTTCGAGCTTTTTGGTTCTGAAATGTTATCAGTCATATCTTTCCACTGCTATATTCAATTTATTTTACAACGATGTATAACAGTTTATTTATTATTATGCAAGCACTATAAGTAGAGAATGTAAAATAAAGATTTAAGAATTGCATCTATCAGAATTCATGAATATGATTCATTTACCTGCATCATGTCCATGTGCCATATTATTAGTGCAGTACATATACTTGAGTTGGAGTTGTAAAATTTATGGAATCAGAGTCGGAGTCGGGAAATATCATCAACATCTCCACAGTCGTGGCATAAGCAGTGTTGAAATTAGTTTTGTCCTTGCCAAGCCTGTCCTAAGCCTGAGTAGCTAAATCTGGATCAGGGTGAAGATGATGATGATAGTGATGCTAGACTGCGAAGCTAGCTGTGATTTGAGACTGATATTAGTTATGATTTGATTCTGATGATGGGTGATAAATAATGGATAATACCTATGTATATTGCTTTAGCAGAAGTGAACTTTTGTCATCAGTAGTGATATGTGTGGTTTGTCTTCTGATTGCCCTGAGTTCATTTCTTCAAGTGCATATGATATAAATTTCCCTTCTTCAACAGGAATCTGGACCAGAAGGTGACTGGAGCAAGGCATTCTTAGAACAACCTGGTCTCACTTCACCGGACATCATCCCTGATAATGATACTCGTTGGGCCCACGAATACCTTTCAGACACCCTCATGTGAGTGACAAACAAACACACACACACACACACACACACACACACGATTTCGAGGAGACTGTAGCACCAGTCGAGCAGGGAAGTACTCCCAAGGAGGATGGAAAGCTGATGACAGGGAGAGCTGGAGCTCCTGTTTCATCAGCCCTCAGGACTTGTTCCTGACCATCCCCCTTTGCTGAACTTTTTCAGTGTCTCAGTAACACAGAGAGTAGACCAGCATGCTCTCCAATACAAGTTTCTCTAACTCTCAACACCAAACTACATACATGCTACACACTACACTTCCTTTTCAAAAAATTCTAAAAATGGCTACTGAAAATCGTGCTTCGGAGTCCCCGGGGGGAGGGGGACCATAAAAGCCCCCACCATCCGCCCCTCTCCCGGTGACGACTTGGAGCTGCCTGGAACCACTGTCTGACTCACTCCTTCTTCATTTCTGTAACATTCGCGGCCTTTCCTCTAACTTTCGCTCTGTTGAGCACCACCTCTTCTCCTCTAAACCTCACCTTCTCTTTCTTTTTGAGACTCAGCTGTCTGAGACAACTGACAGCAAACCCTTTTCTGTATCCTCCTACTTTCTCTATTCTCATTTCAAAGCCAAAGGTGGCTGTTGTGTATATGTACGCAACGATCTATCTTGCTCTCGTGTTCCTGAACTTGATTCTTCTGAATTCTCTACTCTCTGGCTTCGGCTGTCCTGTCATTCTCTGACTAAATATATCTGTGCTGTTTACTTATCTCCTAATTCTACCGACTATGAAAAATTCTTTGACTATCTTACTTCTACGATGGAACACATTCTATCCATTTCTCCTTTCTGTGAAATCTCCATTCTAGGAGATTTCAATGTTCACCACCACCTTTGGCTCTCATCTCCTTTCACTGATCCACCTGGTGAACAAGCCTACATCTTTTCTATCCTTAATGACCTAGAGCAGCTTGTACAGCACCCTACCCGTATCCCTGACCGCCTTGGAGAGAGTTCCAACATACTTGACCTTTTCCTAACAACTAATCCTTCTGTTTACACTGTTAATCTTTTCTCTCCGTTGGGCTCCTCCGATCATAACCTTATTACCTTAACCTGTCCTATTGCTCCAGTACAGCCTGTTGACCCTCCAAAGAAACACCGCCTGTGGCACTTTGGAGCTGCAGATTGGGAGGCCCTCAGGCAGTACTTCTTTTATTTTCCTTGGAATGATTATTCCTTCCATGGCCGGGAGCCGTCTGAGTGTGCCCTGTGCATTACGGAGGTTATTCTCTCGGGCATGGAAGCATACATTCCTTTTTCATATCCTCTGATTAATGCAAGAAAGCCTTGGTTTAATCACGCTTGTTCTAATGCTGTCCGCAACAAAGAAAGGGCCTTTAAAAGGTACCGGAGCCAACCCACCCCTGAATCACATCTTTTTTATATTTCTGCCCAGAATCGTGCTAAGTCTGTTCTTCGCTCTGCTAAAGATAATTTCATCCGTGCTAAATGTTCCCAACTCTCCAACTCGAATTCTTCTCGCTCCTTTTGGCACCTTGCCAAAAACCTTTCTAACAACTTTACCTCATCATCCTTCCCTCCTCTTTTCTACTCTGATGGCTCTGTAGCTATTTCTTCTACTGATAAAGCAAATCTCTTCGCTCAGACTTTCTCCTCCAATTCTACCTTAGACGATTCCGGTGCTGTTCCTCCATCACTTCCCCTCTCAGACTTCCTCATGACTGGCATTAAAATTTCTTCAGCTGATGTATTTTCTGCCATCACTGGCCTCAATATTAACAAGGCATATGGGCCTGATGGAATCCCTCCTGTTGTCCTCAGAAACTGTGCTTCTGTGCTTACACCCTGCCTAGGTAAACTGTTTCACGTTTGTCTCTCAACTTGTACCTTTCCTTCTTGCTGGAAGTTTGCTCTCATTCAGCCAGTCCCAAAGAAGGGTGACCATTCCCAACCCTCTAACTATCGTTCAATTGCTTTAACATCCTGTGTATCAAAAGTTTTCGAATCAGTTCTTAACAGAAAAATTTTAAAGCATCTTTCCTGTCACAACCTTCTTTCTGATTGTCAGTATGGGTTCCGTCAGGGACGCTCCACTGGCGATCTTCTCACCTACCTTCAGACTCCTGGTCATCCTCCTTTCGGGACTTTGGCGAAAGCTTTGCCATTGCACTTGACATCTCAAAGGCTTTCGATCGAGTCTGGCATAAATCTCTGATTTCCAAACTGCCCTCTTATGGTTTCTATCCTTCTATCTGTGCCTTCATCTCTAGCTTCCTTTCTGGTTGTTCTATAGCTGCTGTTGTAGACGGCCATCGTTCTTCTCCTAGACCTATCAACAGTGGTGTTCCTCAGGGCTCTGTCCTATCACCAACTCTCTTTCTTTTCTTCATCAATGACCTTCTAAGCTGTACATCTAACCCTATCCACTCATATGCTGATGATTCCACCCTTCACCTTTCCATTCGATTTCCGCAACGTCCATCTCAGCAGTTACATCAGCAAACAAGGGATGAGGCTATGTCACACTTAATGTCTGACTTGGCTCATATCTCTGATTGGGGTAAAAATAATCTTGTTATTTTTAATGCATCAAAAACTCAGTTCTTACACTTATCAACCCGACAAAATCTTCCTCAGGATTACCCACTAATGTTTAATAATGTCCAGCTCAGTCCTACATCATCCTTGAACATGCTTGGGGTTTCATTCTCTCGGGATTTGTCTTGGAAAGAATATATTACATCTCTTGTGAAATCTGCTTCCAAGAGATTAGGTGTGCTGGGCCGACTCCGAGCTTTCTTTACCCCTGCACAGATGTTGACCTTGTACACGGGTTTTATTCTCCCGTGTATGGAGTACAGCTCTCATGTGTGGGGAGGCTCGCGCTCGCCACATGCGGTTCTTCTCAATAGGGTGGAGTCAAAGGCTTTTCTTCTCATTAACTCTCCTCCTCTTACTGATTCCCTTCAACCTTTGTCTCTTTGCCGCACTGTTGCTTCTTTATCTCTCTACTATTGCTACTTCAATGGTCACTGTTCCTCTGAACTGTCTGCTTGCATCCCTCCACCTCTACAATGGGCATGTAGTACCCGTCTCGCAACAGACTCTCATCCCTTTTCTGTCGGCATGTAGTACCCGTCTAGCAACAGACTCTCATCCCTTTTCTGTCCAACTCTCTAATGCAAGAGTTAACCGTTACTCCCAGTCCTTCATTTATGGAACTGGTCAACTCTGGAACTGTCTCCCTCTGTCTGTATTCCCTGCTTCCTATGATCTCCAATCTTTCAAACGCAGTGTGTCCAGGCATCTCAAAATGAATGGATCTTGAATTTGGCTCTCTTTTGTATTGTTTTTACTTTTTCTTGGAAGGAACAGTATGTGGGCCCATGGCCCTTGGTTCCTTCTTCCTTGCATAAAAAAAAAGAAGTCATTCCTAAACATGCCAGAGCGAAAAAATATTTGCCTCCATGAGGAAATCTTTCCGCATATTATGTCATAGAAATTATGCACTTGCTTGCTGTACAAGTATTTAGTAGTGGAACTACCACATCCTTGCACTAACACAAAGAAGAGGATTGGTTTTTGCTACCTTCTTCAGCCCGTTTTATTTGCCTTTTAAGATAGAATGTTTTGAGCCATGTTCTTTTCGCCACATTCATTTCTGTCTTTTTAATCCGTCCATCCCAGGTATATCGTTTTATTCTGGCTAGCGTCAGATTATTTTATTCAGCCTAGGCAGGTTTTCCTTCATTGTAAAGGTTAACTTCCTTATGTATTATCACATCTCATAAATCCAGGAGAACTGTTGCATACATTCTGGGAGCTGAGGGGAAAAATTGAATTTGGTATTGTTTCGATGTAGTGCTGCTTTCGGGTGTCTGCCCTTTCCTCTCCTCCGTCTTTTTTTCCTTCAATCCTCTTCTGTCTTTCTTTCCTTCATTCTTTCCTTATCCTTCTGCCTACGGGTGACTTTACCTTCTGTCTTTCTTGCCTTCATTCTTTCCTGGTCCTCCTTCCTGTGGGTGACTCTACACCAAGTGACAAGCCAAATGGTTTCCTGTACACCAGAAAGCCATTTACTATGCTGGTTGGTAACCATATAACCAAATTTTAGCACCGGGTGGTTTAGTGGGTAATTACGGGACTCCAATCGGTTTGAGCCGGTGAAGGTTTATAACCAAGGAGTGGTTGGGGATGAGAAGGTGGATGGAGTGGTTGGTGAGTGGGGTGTGCCTGCAGAGATGGATGAGAATGGCAGTGCTTTAGTGGACATTTGTGCTGGGAGGGGGTTGGTGGTAGTGAATACCCTCTTCAGGCACAAAATGATCCATAGGTATACATGGCGAGTGGTGAGAAGAGAGGACCGGGGAATGAATGAATGGAAGGCAATGACTGACTATGTGTGTGTGGATGAAAGGATGAGAAGATGTATAATGGATGCAAGAGTATATAGAGGTTGGGGGAGTGGACTTTCTGACCACCACTTGGTGGTGGCCAGAATCAGAGTCCAAACAAGATTGAGGAAGAGAAGAAGGGAAAGACAGGAGGAAGTATGTGTTACAAGGAGGGTAGAAAAGTTACAAGAGGATGGAATAAAGGCTGAATATAGAAGGGAAGTGGAGGAGCGATTGGGTAAATACAGATTGGAGCAGATGGGGGACGTGGAGGGTGTGTGCAAGGTATTCACAGAAGAAATCTGTGCAGCATGTGAGGTGGTGTGTGGGGTGAAGAGAAGACGAAAGGGGGTTCAGGGAACAGCATGGTGGACTGAAGAGGTGAGAGAGGCTGTGGCACAAATGAAGAAAGCATATAATGAGTGGATGAGGAACAGGGGCAACGAAGAAGCTGAGAGACGGACGAGAGAGTTATATGTAGTGAGGAGGAGAGAGGTGAAAAGATTAGTAAGAGAGAGTAAGAAGAGAGTGGATGAGGAATTTGGAAGGAATTTGAGTGCAAAGTGGAGGGAATGTAAGAAAATGTTCTGGAAGGAGGTAAAGAGAGCTAGACAGGGTGCCAACGAAGTCAGTGGGGGTGTGAAAGATAAAAATGGTAGATTACTAGTGGAGAAGGGAGAAAAAGTAAACAGATGGAGAGAACACTTTAATGAACTGTTGAACATAGAGAATGAAAGTATTATGCAAGTATAAGTGGCTGGGGAATGGCAGGGAGAAGGAGGGTTGTGAGAAGAGAGGAAGAAATCACCAGGATGGAAGTGGTGGAAGCAATGAAGAAAGTTAAAATGGGGAAAGCCCCAGGAATTGATGGAGTGTGTGGTGAAATGCTGAAGCATGGGGGAGAGATAGTAATAGAATGGATGTGGAAGGTGTGCAGATTGGCTTGGGAGGAGGGTAGAGTCCCGGAGGATTGGAAGTCAGGTATAATTATTCCTCTGTACAAAGGAAAAGGGGAAAAAGCAGTGTGTGGTAATCATAGGGGCATTTGCCTTCTCAGTGTAATAGGAAAAATATATGGTAGGATACTTATTGACAGAGTTAGGGAAATTACTGAGGAATTAGTTGGAGAAGAACAAGGAGGTTTTAGGAAGGGAAGAGGTTGTGTAGACCAGATATTCATTCTTAGATCCNNNNGGGAGGGAAGGTGGGGAGGGGAGAAGTGTTGGGGGGGATGGGTGTTGGGAGTGAATGAGGAACACCGACATAATTATTTTGCGTGCTATTGTTTGAAAAAAAAAAATGATCTGGAAAATTCTACTTTATTTGACAGCTCTGAGGGGAGGGGATGGGGGGAAAGGAGTGAGGGGAGAGGGGATGGTGGAGTGTGTAACACTAATGTATGCTTTTTTTTTTCTTTTTTTGAGCTACACAGCTATGAGGGAAGGGGATGGAGGAGGGAAGGTAGGGAGGGGAGAAGTGCTGGGGGAGAAGGGTGTTGAGAGTGAGTGAGGAACACCGACATAATTATTGTTCATATTATTGTTTGGAAAAAAAAAAAGATCTGGAAAATTCTGAAGGGTGGGGGTATGGGGAGGGGGGGAGGGAAGGCAGAGAGGAGGGGGTGATGGGAGTGGGTGAGGAAGGTCATGGGAGGGGAGGAATGGGGTGGGGGAGCATAGAAAACTGAAGTCCCCCTGCCTGGAAGGGTAACTTTTTCAACTTTGACAGGCAATAGCTCATGAACCAGCTGGTCTAAAATGCTGTGGTTTGCAGCATAAGACGTGTAAATTCAAGCTCTAAACTTTGGGCATAAAACTTTTTACTTCCGCTCACCATCCACTCACTCGACGTAGTGCTGTTCTTGGGTGTCTCCCCTATCCTCTTCTCCATCTTTCTTTCCTTCCAACTCCTTCTGTCTTTCTTTCCTTCATTCTTTCCTCATCCTTCTGCTTGTGTGTGACTTTACACTCTCTCTTCTGTCTTTCTTTCCTTCGTTCTTTCCTCTTCCTTCTGCTTGTAGGTGACTCTACACTGAGTGACAAGCCAAATGGTTTCCTATACACCAGGAAACCATTTACTATGCTGGGTGGTAACCATATAACCAAATTTTGGCACCTAATGGTTTAGTGGGTAATTAAGGCGCTCCAATCAGATTGAGCCGGTGAAGGTTTATATCCAAGGGATGGTTGGGGTTTATTGCTCATGTAATACCACTCAGAGATGAGTGAGGCTGGTCACTTTCATCTTAAATGTCAGGACCAACTTGCCTAGCCCCAGGCTCCTACGCTCCTCTGTGGGGCGACATAGGATTAGGTGATGGATGGACGGATCAGATTGTGTATCCTAGGGGTTAACGGCTAAATGAGAGTAGCTATTGACCTGGAAATAATGGTACCCCTATTTCAGCATTTACTCCTTCATCTTGTGTGCTTAAAATTTTTGTTTGAAAAATCCTGAAAAATATTTACCTTCAGGGCACTAGAATATTAGCTAAACTATGACATTTTGGCCAAAAAATTGTTACACTTACACTTCATCATATACTCTGTGGGCCAGTTGTTCAAAAAATCAATTGGAGAAAATTTCATTCTCTTGCACCAGGGCACAGCAGATTTTTCCTGCTGTTTATGGGGTAATCCCCTAATTCAGAGAGAGCTCTTAAGCTGTAATTTTTGTTTTCTTCATTCATTTTGAAAGGCCATGTACATGCATGCATGCATGCATCAACCTTGTTCACCTGATGTGCATCTCCATGGTACTGAGTATGTTGAAGTTGTCTGTATTTGCAGTGAGTAAAAACACACTGCTTTACTAGTTAATTGTGTAAAGTAGTCTTGAAAGTCATTTAATGCCTCCCTCTTCCTATCTCTTGTGAATGCTTCTTAGCTTCTCTAGCATTGCTTAGAATTGTTGTTGTCTTTGCTCAACCCTTTTCTCTTTGATCAGACTAACCAGTGAGTTGCAGGTAAGCATCTACCGTACCCCAGTGGTGTTGTGCCATAGGTGCCCTACACTGTTAATGTTGTGTCTGTGACTTAGTGTGGCATGTGCTTTGCAGTATTCTGTTATGCATGCAAGCATGTTGGAGCCTTCAAAAACAAAACATTGTGTAGGCCAAATTCACAAGTAGGACACATGTTATTTGTGATTCCTCCAAATCTAAGGTGTTTGCTGAGGAGGGCTGGGTGATGTCCTGATCTATGCCTAACTAGATGAACTTGATCATATCTGCTTAAAGACACTCTGATGGGTGGATGTCGGGAGATAGGGCTTGTAATATGGTGTTCTGATAAAGGTGTTGTATTGCTCTCCATATGAAGTAAGTATGTAAGTGTTTCCTCATTGCTAGTGTTGGAATGTCTGGAGATAGGATGTTACAGTAGGGGGTTTGATAATTTTTTTATATGGTGATTGTTTTATGTGCAAGGTTGTTCCATGTGTTTCTGACCTGTAATGGCACGGATGTTGTGTATTGTTATTGGCTGCTGCGTACAGTTGTGTGTGTCTCATACCAAGATAGCCTCTGAGAGGGAGGACTTTAGTTTCAGAGTGTAAGTGAACAGCAGGAATGGTTTTGATGCAGCCGATGAAAATGCATAGGGTGTTCTGTATGGTTTGCAAGGTGTTGTAGTGAGCATTGGATAGGATGGGAGTCCATTCTGGGAAAGCATAGGACATCAATGATCCATTCCATTATCCAATCCTATGTCACCCCACAGAGGAGCATAGGAGCCCGGGGCTAGGCAAGTTGGTCCTGACATTTAAGATGAGAGTGACCAGCCTCACTCATCCCTGTGTGGCATTCCATGAGCAATAAACCCCAACCACCCCTTGGATATAAATCTTCACTGGCTCAAACCGATTGGATATTATTTGTAGAGTAATGAGTGTTTCTTTTTGTTGTCAGAAGTCTGGCCCTGTAGTTACCCATAGTACATTGAGTCTGAGGGTGCACCACCCCTTGATGTTTTGTATGGGGTCCTTGAAGGTGAGTCCAGTGTCAGTTTTCACTCCAAGGATCTTTGTGAAGGGCATCTTTGATATGAGGGAATATCTATGTTCATATTTACTGCTGGTGATGAGTGGTGGTGGATTTGGCTGGGGTGACATTGCTGAGAGTAAAATAAGATAACTAACAATCAGTTCCACATTATCCATTTGAGGTTTAGGGGACTGAGGCTAGTATACCATAGTCCATAATATTTGAAAGGCAAGAGAGTGACTTGTGCCCTTAGTAGCATTAGATGATAGAAGATTCCAGCCACCTCTGGGATTTTCAAACCCATGCAGAAAACGTGGCTGTCTTTCTAGCTTCAGCCTTCTAACCATAAGACCGCCAAGGTGACATTCAACCCACAAAGCTCACAATCCTCTGTAGGTTTCCCAGTAGTGAATAAAATCATCTGGCATTAACCAGAGCAAAATGAATGTTGTACCCTGAAATTAAAGGGTTAAGCTTTTAACAATACCAGATACAGAATACTTGAATTTACATTGCCAAGTATAGCAAGGTGGCTGCTGTTCTGTTATTCAACTTGTATTGGATGGGGGGGGGGAGAAAATAAGTGATTTTGCCCCTTTCGTTTATGAATGCAGTAACATGCTTACGAGGTGCTACCCAAAAGTTCCCAGAATTTGAAAGCAGGGCGGGCGTGTCATAGGTGTGTGGACACTAGATGGCAGTGGACGCACTCTTTGGTGTTAGTGAGTCGTGGTGTTGTGCAAGATGGATGTGTTCGCTGCATTTGTGTTTTTTTCATCGTTCTGTTGCAGTTAGTTTGCAAATTTTGTGAACTCAAAAATGGAGGATGTGAAAGAGCAACATGTGTGCATCAAATTTTTTGTGAAACTCAGGAAGAATGTGGCAGAAACTCATAAAATGTTAAAACAAGCATTTGGTGACTGCTTTGGTAGTTACACATACCTGAAGCATTGTAAAAATGGATGAACATCAACAGATGACAATGCATGTTCTGGTTGCCCATCCACCAGTTCAGTTCCTGATAATTTTGCCAAAGTTCATGCAATCGCCCTTGAAGATCACAGGAGGACAATCCACGATGTTTGTGACATTGTTAGCCTATCGTGTGGAAATGTCCAGACAAGTGGCGCACAAATGAATGGGTGCATCACCATGACAATGCACCTGTGCACACAGCCCTTGTTGTTCAACAGTTTTTGGCATAAAAAAACGTGCTGGTTGTCTCCCACTTCCCGTATTCACCAGATTTGGCCCCCTGTGATTTTTTCCTCTTTCTAGAAATGAAACTCCAGCTGAAAGGGCTACGGTTTGACACCATTTAGGAGATCCAGCAGAAAATTGCAGAAGGTCCTGAACAACTTGATGCTCAAGGACTTCCAGAATGCATTCCAACCATGGGAAAAGCACTGGGATCGATGCCTGCACACCCAAGGAGACTACAGTACTTTGAAGGGGATGGTGGTAATTTGGACTTGACACAAGTTTTTTTCTTCTTTAGTCAAGTGTTGGGAACTTTTGGTTACCACCTCTTTTGTGCATCGGCCTTGGTTACCTAATGGTGGCTCTCAAGACTAATTGGTCTCCGGCAGCCTCTTTCTTCAGTCCTTCAATACTGAAGTCACACTTTGTGATCTTGTCCCAGGTCATTTTTGGTCTGCCTCTGGCAACACTACTCTCAGTGTTCACAGCTCACGCCTTCCACATCCAGTTATCATCTTCCATCATCTCAGCATGTCTGAATCATCACAATCTGCCCATTCCCACCACAGCACTAATGCACTGAAGTCCCATCTTTCCTCTCAGTTCTTCAATTGCAATTCTAACCTCCTGAGGCCTTTCATACAAGGACTCACTGCACACCTGTCTAATCATTATCATTTCGATACTTTTGAGCATGTGAATATCCTTCTGAATCATACATCATACACACCTAACACATGCTGCATAGTGACCCCTTAGCACAGAGGGAGAACCCTCTCAATGTTGTTTTAGAGGCAAGAGTTCCCCGAACTTCCTCCAGCCACTCTTTACCCTCGCCACAGAACTAGCTCCAGCCCCACCTACAGCACATAACTTGTTCCCCAAATAGAAAAACTCCTCCTCACACCTAAGAAACTCTCCAACAAGAACAACTCTTTCACACCTCTCAGTTACTGCATGATCTCCCCAACACACTGCATACATAAAATCAACTTTATTTTGCAGCCTACCTCTTATGCACCCACCTATCACAAACACTGCACAAGGTGGAGTTTTTTCCCACACCCTTTTGGCAAACTGCGCATGGCCACACCACTTCTACCCTGAGAGTACTGCCACCAGCCGTAGATATCATCACTTTTGTATTATCTGCGTTTACACTCTCAAACCCATGTACCTCTTTCTACCTCTTCATTTCCAAAATCTTTTCTCCACCATCCTCTCATTCTCCACTGTCAACACCAAGTCATCAGCATACAACATCTGCCATGGAAGTCCATTTCTGAAGTCATGTGGGAGAGCTTCAAGCATCATGATAAACAGTAAGGGGCTCAAGACTGCCCCCTGATGCATGCCAACAGTCACAGAAAATTCATCACTCAAATCTCTCTTCACTCACACCTGGGTGCAAGCACCCCTTAACTTAGAGCTGGACATGAATCAGTAAAATCAGAATCGACTTTTCCGATTGACTGTATCAGTGGAATCTCTGGAATCGATTCCCTGGAGTAAACAAAAGTTTTTGGAGGCAGAGCAGCTTAGTGAACCCACTTTCTTATCACTTATATATTAATTTTATTTGAAGAACTGAGGTCAAAAAAAAAAAAAATGTTAATTTATACTTCAAGAGAAGATAAGGATTTGTCAGTAACTACAATACAGTCTCACCTTAGAATGCATTGGGGTTACTTCGAGTTTAATTGGGAGTAGGGAGGGGGTCAAAACGACCATGTAACCTAAAATTTAAATAATTATTTCTGCCACCCACCTGAAGTATATCTTAGGCTGATCCAAACTGGCACCAAGGGTTCCCCTTGAGGCTGGGGGACAGCTGGAGGGCCTGGATGATCACTCCAGGCTCTTGGGAGGAAGTGAGGAGTGGAGTGAGGCCTAGGAAGAGCATAACGGTGTTGCAGGTGGGAAGCGCTGCGGTGAGGCAGTGGGAGAGCGTTGCAGTGAAGTGGCGGGGTAGAGTAGGGGTGAACCAGGCAGCAGTGAAGATGAGACAGACAGGTTTCAGCATTTCATGCACAAAAAGTTGTTACTCCATTTTATATTCCACACTGCACTATTCATTGCACACTTGCACAGTTACTTGGCGATAGTGTTGGTGTTTCAATGGCCTTGCATGTACAAGACATTTATGTAACACAGGGAACACAAGGGAGACAATCACAGCTGCAGGACACTTGAATGAGTGAGGCAGGGTTTTCAGTGGGGTGGCACGAAGCAGGCTGCATGCACAGAGACCTCAGATGGGGGTTTTGTGCATGTGAACACTGGATGGCCATCTTGATTCCAACATTTGACTGTTGGCTTGTGTGAGTGGGACTGTATACACATAGGATTGTTGTACATGGCCTCAGCAATTTTTGTACTACAGTACATAAGCAAATTCTGAAATCATTAACCCAGACTTGGATATTTTTTTCTTTCTTTCTTTCAGTTCTGTTTAATGATCTTATACTCAGCTAACATATACTGTTGTGTGACTGTATAATCTTCAAATATATTGTAATAACAGTACCAATGAGGTAATGTTCTCACCTTTTTAAATTTTTTGTAAATATGGTATGTACAGTATAATTCATGATTATTATAAACATCTTCACGACTGACATGCTTTTCTGATCGTCATAATTATGAAACTGGAATAAATTTTTCCTTAGCCTTTCCGCAAGGCAAAGGGCATCCAATTCTGACTCAGTACCATTTGTGCCAGTGGTTTGGGCAGTTGGCAGCAATTCAGTCGGGACTAATGTGTCACATCTTAGCACTGAAATTGATTTTCTCACCGTATCCAAGAAGCACTTGATACATACTAGTGGTAGTGTTCAGAAGCTTACATTCACTCTACCCATTGTAGTGGTAGGAGAATAACTATAGGGAAATTGGTTCCCATGCTTGAGAACAGATTCCCAGCTCTGCTACCAAGGGCTGTGAGTAAACAGTCTGTTTCCTTAGGACCGTCAGTCTTCATGCTTGTTATGCACTTCCACATGTCATGACTTCAGTGCTGATAGTTACCCACTGTCCATATTGAATACATGCTAAGATATGTCATTCAGGACAAGTGGCATTAGTATGAGTGTTATGATAAGTCACTGCATCATTTGGAAGGTGAGTAAAGACTGTAATAACAAAATTCAAACCCACAAACTGCCACCTGTTCCTGTGTGGAATTGATGTTGCATCCCTTTGAGAGCAGTCCACCTCACTATCCACTCCACTACCGCCTCCCCTTCTGTCATCACCATCTTCCTTACCTCTTCTTTACCCCACCCAAGAATTGGGAAATGTAGTGTCCAGTGAGCCAAAAAAAATTAATCGTAGAAACTACCCAAAGTCTGCACAGTTGAATGGACCACACTTACATTGACTTGCCATTCAAGCCCCTGGAATCCTGACTCCACCTCATAGGCATAAACATCCACACTTAACACTTCACACCACGTGTCACGTATAGTCATTCTGACGACTACTGTATCATTTTTCCGGGAAAGAACGGTTCCCAGAGCCTTGTCGTGCACCTCATATAAATTCTTCCGTCATGCACTCTTCCATACAAAATTCTTCCAACCAGCTTAATCTGCCATCAGTTCCCTAGCCTTATCACTCCCTACTTTGCTTTTGCACACACTCATATAATGTTCATGTTCTTCTTTGCTTACCATCCCGCCTCCCACCTTCAAACTTGCATAGATATATCTTCTTCACCACTGCACCCCTTGTAAACATTTGTAATATAATGACATGCCTGTACCTTGCAGAGATGAGGTACCAGGTGATGCAAGTAAGTGGCTGGCAGAGTACAACCCACAGGATGACTCTGAACTGGCCAAGACTGCAAATGAACTGCTTGGTACTGTGGATGATCCCAAATTTTCTGAAACAGAGGTAGAGTGAACCAGCCAATACTAGAGTAATTATGTGTCTTGAAAGTAATGCTCACATGATGTAGTGCTGCCTACTTCTTCCTTAGCCTGTATTATTCTTTTTCTGTGCTTGCTCTCCTCTCTTCCTATTTCTCCCATCTTTCCTGTCACTTCTTATTGCTTTTCTTTCCTTTACAGGTGGCTTTACATTGAGTGACAAGCCAAATGGTTTCCTGTAAGCCAAGAAACCATTTACAGTGCTGGGTGGTAATCATATAACCAAACCATACGTGCTCCCTACATGTCAGCAAGTGGGTTGGTGGAGGGTTAGTGCCCCTCCCTGTAAAACAAATAACTCAGAGTCAAATGGCCACCCCTTACAGGATTGTGGCATTTGGCAATAGATAGATAGAAAGTAAAGCATAGGTGTAAGTGTGTATAAGGGGTATCACAATTTTATCAGCAATCCATTCCTCATTGTCTGCTTATCCCTTATCCTCCGGGGGTTTCCCGCCATCGCCCATTCCTCCCTACGGGGAATTTCCGAGATTTGGGAAAAAATACCCTTACTTCAAACCCTAATATCTGCCAAACTATAGGGAATTTCTGAGATTTGGGGGAAAATACCCTTACTTCAAACCCTAATATCTGCCAAACTATAATAGCTAGAGAAAAAAATAAAATACATAAGACATCAACTCTTCCTCTTTCAAATGAATGTTCCCGAGGTCTCCAGGTGGTCCCGTCAAAGAGTAAGGATATTTTGGCGGGCTAATCTGGGTGTGCGCCATTGCCAGTGACCTTGCACTTGCTGGCTAGTGTTGGCAGCACTGACCGAAGTGGTGATTGTCAGAGTATTCCACTCATTCTTTCGACTTTTCCTTACCCTTCGTCATAAGGATGAGTCATTACCCTGTTCATGTGGCTCCCCATAGGGTTTTCTGCCCATTTCATAGCACCACTATGCCCTGTAGGTGTGTGGGAAAAGAATAGCTCTTTATTTTCTCTACTCACTTCTTTCGTCAGTTATAATAATTTCCCTCTACTATGGTACTTATATTTGCTCTTGACATCATGATTACAGGTAATTGCACTTTGAGAAGTAAATACTCTGGCTGTTTCACACAGTGTTGTTAAGTATAAGGTAATTACTTTTACAGAAATTGTGACTAATTTGTACTAATCATGGGCATCGTGAAAATGTTACAAACGTTATACACAACTTACATTTTTTGTACTTCACATCACAAATACACTGATGCTCACATATTCACCATTATTTTCTGAGTAACGAGAGAAAAAATTTTGTTACAGCCAACCAGGTCATTTTCTTTTTCTCCCATGCACTTTTGGTTTTCCTTCATTGTACTAGATAAGGTTACTCAAGGTATTTCCAATCATTGTTTCACAGATAACCATAAACAGTAACCTTTATTGCAATGAATTTGTAAAACTTATTATGAAACACTTATTTCACAACACGTACTAGATATATACAGGAAAGTCCATTAATCCGAACATTGATAATCCGAAAATCCCAGTAATCTGAATTTTTGAAGAAGGCTGACAAACACTCCAAAGGTAAAAAAAATAAAAATAAAACGTTCAAACTGGGCACCAAATCAAATTCGCGTTAAAACGTGACATATATTTACATGTTAAATAGGGGGTTAGGTTCTAGGAGCCTCATATTTTTCGTTTCGTTTCGTTTCGTTTTTGAAGGCTTCAACATGCTTGCATGCATTGGCCTTGGTTACCTAATGGTGGCTATCCATGCTGCTCGATCTATGGCAGCCTCCCTGTTCAGTCCCTTAACCCTGAGGTCACACTTAATGACCTTGTCTCATTTCTTTCTTGGTCTGCCCCTCACAACCCCTCGCCCTATATTAACACTTCTCTCCTTCTGCACCCAATTATCATCCTCCATCCTCCCCACGTGCGTAGACCATCTCAGTCTACCTCTCCTCATCACAACACCAATACACTCCAATCCTCAACTCTTCGATCATAAACCCAGCCCGCCCAGGCCTTGCACGCAGGGGCGCACCACACATCCACCTAATCATTGTCATTTCTGTATGTTTGAGCATGCGAATATCCTCTTCCTTTACTGCTCAGGTTTCACTACCATACAGCATCACACTCCTAACACATGCTGCATACAAAGACCCCTTAGCACATTGGGAGATATATTTAAAGATAGATTTAAACAAATATATCTGCCTTAAGACACCGAAGACAGTGTGTTTACGTTCGACCTCACCGGCTGGACACGTCAGTGTATAGCTACTGCATTGTAACCTAACCTAACCAATTAGTTTTGCCCCCTAATACTTCCCATAAAAATTTTAATCACCAAGGATTGCCACTATGTCTCTTGAAAGTCCTCATTGCAAATCAAGCAAGAACTTGACCTAAAGAGCATGTGAATAATGGCCGCCCAGCATCACACATATTTTGTCATGAGTCGCTTTTGGCACTCATTTTTAAAAAATGCTGCGTGAAAGTTTTTGAAAGCCATTAGTATTTAAGTTTTTGTGCTTTTAAAATACGTGCATATAATTATTAACCCTGGACTTACTCTAATTGGATTTACCCACCTAAAACTACTGTTATCAACACTATTCATTACTGGTGAGTTAAACAACTCATAATATCCCTTTAATTTACCAGTTACAGTTCGTGTCTTCTGTAATACATTATTAAGTAAAAAATTTGTGTAATACATAATGTTAATATGTGCCATATTGTTTTATGAATGAATGAAAAGTGATCCATTAGGTAAAATTTCAATTTAAACATGAAATTAAGGGTCTTAGGGGTCGCACCCAAAAATACAAAAAATCTGATTATCTGAATGATTCCCAGTCCATTGCCATTCGGATTAATGGACTTTTACTGTATAACTTATATCTTACATTTCATTTATGTATTAAAAAAAATGCACTTGTGCATATCTGTTTGTGGTTGGTTGGGATGCTCACCATCCACTCCCTCGATATAGAGCTGCTCTCGGGTGCCTGCCCTTTCCTCTCCTCCTTCCTTCTTTTCTTCCTTCCTCTTCTGTCTTTCTTTACCTCATTCTTTCCTCATCCTTCTGCCTACAGGTGACTTTACACTCCCTCTTCCGTCTTTCTTTCTTTCTTCAATTCTTTCCTCTTCCTTCTGCCTATGGGTGACCCTGCACTGATTGACAAGCCAGATGATTTCCTGCACACCAGGAAACCATTTACTACACTGGGTGGTAACCATATAACCAGATTTTGGCGCCTGGTGGTTTAGTGGGTAATTATGGCACTCCAATCGGACTGAATTGGCGAAAGTTTATATCGAAGGGGTGGTTGGGGGTTATCTCTCACGAAATGCCACTCAGGGATGAGTGAGGCTGGTTACTCTTATCTTAAATGTCAGGACCAACTTGCCTAGCCCCAATCCCAGTATATGTATAAATTCATCTTAAAGCATTTGCACTGCCAAAAAAGATAAGATCTAGCTGATAGAAATAAAATCTAGCTGATAGAAATGAAGTTTTGTTTGACAAAATTACTGTGCTTGCAGTTCTACTTATTTACTGGTACAGTGAGTCCTTGATAAACGAAAAACTGAAGTATGAATTTTCAGCGTTACGACAGTGATGAATATAGGACAAATTCCACAGTACGAAAGTATCTGTCTCGATGATACGAAAAGCATTATGAAAGGAAATACGAAAAATTCAAAAGTTCACCGTCACAACAATAACAAGACAATTCGCTGTCAGGACTTTTCGGCGTCAGGACGATTCCCCATCATTTATGTACATATCAGTTAATTTAGCATCACTGTGGTATATGGGGGCGCTTACCATCCACTCACTCAATGTACCGCTGCTCTTGGGTGTCTCCCCTTCCTCTCCTCCATCCTCTTCTGTCTTTCTTTCCTTCATTCTTTCCTCATCCTTCTGCCTGCAGGTGACTTTACACTCCCACTTCTGTCTTTCTTTCCTTCGTTCTTTCCTCTTCCTTCTACCTGTAGGTGACTCTACACTGAGTGACAAGCCAAATGGTTTCCTGTACACCAGAAAGCCATTTACTATGCTGGGTGGTAACTGTTAGTGCATATTGTTGTTAGTGTGTGTGCACGCACACACGCCTGCTACGTCACGAGTGTTGACGTCATCGGAAGGTTCCTGCGGTGTGCAACCGGGGACCTTGGGTAGTTCGCGTTGTGAGGCCAGTGAGTGTGGTTTGCCTAGTCTGACATTGGTAGCAGAGCGTAGTTTGAAAAATGGCGTCGTGTTCAACTAAGTGGCCTCCAAAATTTGAAAATGATTTTGCTTATGAGAGCTGGAAAAAGGACATTGACATATGGTGCGAACTGACGGACTTGCCTAAAGAAAAACAAGCCTTAGCTATTCACCTGTCATTGTCTGGAGGAGCGAGGGTGGCGTCTTCGGAGGTTGATGCGGATGTTTTGAAGCAGAAGGATGGTGTTCAGACCTTGCTGAAAAAATTAGGCGGTTTATTTCTCATGGACAAAGGATGTCGACAGTTTGCAGCGTTTTATGAATTGTACAACTTCAGAAGAGCCGGTGATATGATCATTCGTGAGTTCATGACAGAATTTGAGCTTGTTTATTTCAAATTTACAAAGCAGGACATGGCACTGCCAAATTCTGTGATGGCTTTTATGCTCTTAGCTGCATGCAAACTTTCAGACAGTGAGCAACAACTAGTGATGTCCATGATAACTGAGGTGACATACGAAAACATGAAATCTGCTCTGAATCGTATTTTTGCTGGTGAAATTGGCAGGCAGAACGATGCATCGGTGTCCTCCCGGGAGGTGAAAGGCGAACCAGTATTTTGGAGTGACAAAGTTGTGGGTTAGGAAACGTTTTATGCTAGAGGTACTCGACGAGGACGGAGAATGTTGCGGGGTGGTGCAGTACGTGATCGACGTCGTGGTGGTGGCCGGTGTTCAACTGTATCTGCTAGAATTCCCCAACGCTCATCCACCGGCAGGAGGCAGAACCCACTTGGGTCTGACGGAAAGGTATCGAGGTGTTTCGTATGTGATTCTAGATTTCACTGGGCACGTGACTGTCCGAATGTAGATGAAAACAACGGCAGTCGTGAAGAAAATTCTGAAACTGCATCTGTCGTTATTTATGGGCTATGCGGATGATGCCGCCAGTAGAGGTAAGTTACAGATTCTAGTAGAAGAATCTAAGGGATGTGCTCTTCTAGACACAGGGTGTTCAACAACTGTATGTGGAGTTGAATGGATCAATTGCTATTTAAGTGAGTTCACTGATTACGAACATGAAGCTATAAGAGAAGAAGCGTCATCCTCAACGTTTACTTTTGCTGATGGTGTCACAGTTTCTTTCCTCAAACGTGTTGCTCTGCCCTGCTACATTGGAAATATGCGTGCAACCATCGTGACTGATGTTATGGACTGCAATATTCCCTTGCTGTTGAGTAGACGTTCCATGAAAAAAGCAAAAATGTTGATTAACTTTGGAAGTGACCAGGTCAAAATTTGTGGAACTATCATTGATTTGAAGTCCTCGTCTTCAGGAACTTGCTTCCATTTTCTTTATGACTAGGTCATGAATTTTGTGAAACAATCATGCTGGCATCTTTTGGGGGTGATGTAGAAAAAACTGCTTTGAAGCTTCACAGGCAATTTGGGCACCCAACAAAGGTGAAATTAACTAAACTGATCACAGATGCAGGAATTAAAAGTTCAGAACTGGAGCGGGCTATCAAGGCTTTATCTGATGCTTGTACAGTCTGTTGCAGATTTAAGAAAACCAAGCCCCGACCCGTAGTCAGTTTGCCCATGGCATCTAAGTTTAACGAAGCCATAGCTATGGATTTGAAAGCTTGGGGAAAGCATTATTTCTTAGTCCTTGGTGATTTGACAACCAGGTATTGTAATGCGATAGTAATCACGGATAAGTGTGCGTCCACCGTTATCAAAGGAATATTTCGGAGCTGGATTGTTGTGTTTGGCGCACCTAGAAAAATTCTTACAGACAATGGCTGTGAATTCAGCAATGCAGAAATGCGAGCACTGGGAGAGGCCTTCAATATCAAGATCACGACAACGTCTGCAGAGAGTCCTTGGAGCAGCAGAGTCTGTGAGCGTCAAAATGCAGTCATTGGTAACATTGTTAGGAAGATAATGGCTGATAGCCAGTGTGAATTGTATGTGGCCTTGCCATGGGGCAGTATCAGCAAGAAATGCTCTCACCAACTACGCAGGCTTTTCTCCTAACCAACTTGTTTTTGGTCAAAACCCTGGCCTGCCTAATGAGTACACAAATGATCCTCCAGCCTTGGAACCTTCATCACCATCGAAAATTGTGAGAGACAACTTGAACGCTCTTCATTTAGCTAGACGAGTTTATAAAGACCGAATCAGATGAACGTTTGGCTAGGGCTCTGCGGCACAACGTACGTTTGAGTGACTTAAACGACATCCGAAATGGAGATGAAGTCTTCTACAAAAGAAGTGACAGTCATGAGTGGAACGGTCCCAGAATTGTAATAGGCAGAGATGGGAAACAAATTCTGGTGAGACACAGCAGTGTTTACGTGCGAGTGCACGTGTGTCGTCTAGCGCGTGCACCAGAGCAAGATACTGCAGTTGAAAGTGGTGTCAGCAGTGATGAGAAGAACAATGTTGTCCAGGAGAAGCCTAATGACGATCCTTCGCAAGTGTTGAATGACTATCCACCAGATGACGAGTTGGAAGATGGTGTGGTTCCAATTGATGAGCCTCTCACAGTTTCGATTCCGATTAATCAGCCTCCCAAAGTTTCTGTTGGTCAACGAATAAAGGGAATACATGCAGAAAGTGGAGAGTTGGTGTCTGGAAGGATTATGAGTCGGGCAGGTAAAGCCACTGGAAAGTACAAACACTGCTATAATTTGAAGAGGGACTCTGACGGCAGCATTGATTGGATAGATTTGCAGAAGGATCTTAGCGAATGGGAAGTGGTTGATGATGACGCAGAAATGCTTGTTCTTTTCAACTCTGAGGCCGTATTATGCGCTAAGGAAAATGAAATTACAAACTGGCAGAATAATAATGCGTATGAGGAAGTAGATGATGTTGGGCAAGGTGCCATAACAGTTCGATGCGTTGTGACGGAAAACTGAAAAATGGAAAGCCTATTGTTAAGGCCCGCTTAGTCGCCAGAGGATTTGAGGTAGACACAGTGGATCTCCGAAAAGACACGCCTACTTGTTCAAAAGAAGCAGTACGTTTGACACTTTCTTTGGCCTCCACCAACCAGTGGGATTGCCACACTATGGACATGAAAGCTGTCTACTTGCAAGGTAACAACATTGAGAGAGTTGTTCATTTACGTCCTCCGCCTGAATATGCAAATGGTAAGTTATGGAGACTAAAGAAAACTGTTTACGGCCTTTGCGATGCTGCTAGGCATTGGTATCTGTGCGTAAAAGATCAGTTGTTGAGTCTCGAAGCTAAAGTGTCATCACTGGATTCAGCGCTGTTCTCTTGGAGCACTAGTGGCAAAGTCGAAGGCATTGTATGCATCTATGTCGACGACTTCCTTTGGGCTGGTACACATGAGTTTGAACAGCAAGTGATAAACCGTTTGAGTCAAATATTCCTCATCGGCAGTTCAGAATCAAAAGCCTTCAAATACGTTGGTCTCAATGTCATCTCCAACATCGATGGCAGCATAACGCTCGACCAATTCCAGTATGCTTCATTTTTTAAACCAGTCACGCTGAGTAAACATTGTGCCGCAGTAAAATCATGGGAGCTGTCCGAGTCTGAGAAAACGGAGTACCGAGCATTAATTGGGCAACTCAACTGGATTGCCACACACGCTCGGCCAGATATTGCCTTTGATGTGTGCGAGTTTAGTGTGACTAGTAACCGAGCTACCGTAGCGGATTTGCTTAGACTCAATAAGGTGATCTCAAGGGTGAAGACTGACATCATGAAGCTATACATTCCAAGCATGGGGCCGATCGAGGACTGTCATATGGAGTGCTTTTTGGATGCCTCATTTGCCAACCTTGTAGGCAATGGGTCTCAGGGAAGTTTTGTGATCTTCCTACATATTGCATGAGGTTTCTGGATGTGGAAAGATCAAAATAAAGTGTTTTGTCGACAACAAGAGTCTGGTGGACACCCTTTACTCCTATAGGAGCGTAGAAGACAGGAGATTGAGCATTGATATTGCTGTATTACAAGACATGTTGGAGCGAGGGGAGATTGACGAAGTATCTTGGGTGGATACATCACAACAACTGGCTGATTATCTCACCAAGAAAGGTGCCTCGACCAAGCGCCTGCGTTCAGCAGTCAGCCGAGACTAGAAAGTTTATAATATTTCAAGAGACATCACATATCGGTATGTGGCCACAGACTGGGTCTTGATAGTAATTAAACAAAAGTGTATGTATTGGATACATAGTGCCTATCGGGTGTTGATGGTACTCACACAAAAGTCTATGTATTGGATACATAGTGTGTATCAGACGCAAATAGACCATCCAGCTTCGTTCTTGGAATCTTTTGTCAAATTTAGAAGAGAGGACGAGAGTGTTAGTGCATATTGTTGTTAGTGTGTTGTGCACGCGCACACACCTGCTAAGTCACGAGTGATGACGTCATCGGAAGGTTCCTGCGGTATGCAACCAGGGACCTTGGGTAGTTCGCGTTTTGAGGCCGGTGAGTGTGGTTTGCCTAGTCTGACAGTAACCATATAACCAGATTTTGGCACCTTGTGGTTTAGTGGGTAATTAAGATGCTTCAATCGGATTGAGCTGGTGAAGGCTTATATCCAAGGGGCGGCTGAGATTTTTTGCTCATGTAATACCAGTCAGAGGTGAGTGAGGCTGGTCACTCACATCTTAAATGTTAGGACCAACTTGCCTAGCCCCGGGCTGCTACGCTTCTCTGTGGGGCAACATAGAATTAGATGATTGATGGATGGATGGATTAGTTTTTGAATTACAGTAGGATCTTGCCGATAACGATTTCAATAGTAACATTTTTGGCAATAACGGTAAGTTAGAATAGATACCCAGTTTCCATAATAACGTTTGGATTCACTTGATTAACAGTTATTTCGCGGGAAATGTCCGGGCGCATCTTGGATAGCATACCGTTGGCTGCCATCTTTGATGACGCTGTTGCTCCTTCAAGTAAAGGTACACTTTACCTGAAACAGTAGAAGGACCTTACCAACTCAATTCATATTCCTCCAGTTCGTTTTCTGTATATTTCTGACTATTTTCAGGGTGATAAATTACCTTTTCCTGATGAAAGGTTTCCCAATGTTTTTATCATTACGGTCCTTAAGCCGTACGTACGGTTATTTGTTGACGGTGTAGTGGAAGAATTTTACTCAGGGTACTGAAATGTGGATTTTGTTTCCCAACATCCCAACTGAATGCTAGGTTAGGTTAGGTTATTAGGTACAGTTAAGCTAGGTTAGGTTAGGTTTTGTTAAAAACTTAGGTTAGGGCAGTCCCTTCCGCCATTACGATTGAAAAAAATGAGTTGACACAGTGGAACATTGCTAAAAACAACGGGGGAAATAAATTTTGCAAGAAACATTTATTTACCACCCCAGAAGTAATGAGAAGAATATAACAGACTGTCATGAAGAAGAACTGATTTCATAAGGTGCTTCTATTGCTTCAAATAAAGTGTACCTTTACTCTCCTTTTGCTCAAACTTGCTCAAACGTACACACAGCTCACACAGTCATACGTGCAGGACAAGTTTACTGCGCTCGGTGGAGTACAGCCATACTGTGCAGAGTCGCGTATGTTACTTTCGCCTCTGTAACCAGTGGTTACAAAGGTTGGCGGTCGAAAATGGCCTCTGCTGCACCTGTGGGGATTGGGGGTGGGGGTGGAGGGAATGATCAGCCTTCAGAACACCCGGGAATTTTTAGTGACTGCCAAAACAGTCACACCAAACACCTCATTAGCTCCTTTAAGGTGAGTTTTATATTACTCATGATGATTTAATAACTACTGTAATCTTATTATTCCAGCCAAAATAAGTAGTGATAGGAAGGCTTCAGGTGGGACAAATGGGTAAATGTCCTGGGGTGGCAGCACCAATAAACCCTTTATACATGTATTTTAATGTCACGCAAATAACGTTTTCACTAATAACGACGTTTTTCTGGCACCAATTAAACGTTTTTAGTGAGATCCTACTGTATATGAGTTATAAAGGTCTATCTATCTATCTATCTATTGCCAGATGCCATAATCCCATAAGGGGTGGCCATTAGACTTTGAGTTATTTGTTTTACAGGAAGGGACACTAACCCTCCACCAACCCACTTGTTAGCACGTAGGGAGCACATATAAAGGTGATGGTGGTTTATTCCTTTTATAATAAACGTAAAATATGGCATCAAACTGTGGGTATTAATGGAAAAAAATATAAATACAGTATATTGAAATGTGAATC
>JAGKTI010005673.1:31261-43888 GCA_018397915.1 Birgus latro | reverse complement strand
GCACTCTCAAGCACCTGTACAATCTCTCTCTCTTTCACCTCATCATTCATACCCCTCACATTCCAGGTCGCAATCTTAATCTCGTCCTTTGTCCATTCCTTTGTCGTCAACTTTTGGTCAGTCCTGGTCTGAGGCCTCCTGTTTGTATTTTTAGTTAGTTGTTTTTACGGGGTGGGGCACTAACCCACCACCAACCCTTTTAGTCGCCTCTTATGACAAGCAGGGATACTGGGGGAGAATTCTTGAAAAACCCCCCTACCCCGAGGGTTTTATAATAAAACTTTCCATTTGCTGGTTTGAAGGGTGTAGTGCCTTAAAGATTTTTATCTTTTGCTGTCTAGAATAGATTTCCTGTATGCTACTTGCAGTTACTTGGCAAAGAAGAGAATCTTTCTTGTTTTTGTTGTTGTTTTGGCCCTAGGTGAGTTCAGTGGACTGAAGAGGCTGAAGCTGCCCTTTTCCTACAGTCCACCATTCCACCTTTGGGGATTAGAGATAGTGCTGATGAACGTTTGTATAAACAGGCAGGTCATCCACCTGAGTATGTTGTTACCAGTGGGTTCATTTCCAGCTCCAGAGAATCTATCTATCTTTCTGTCTATTGCCAGATGCCTTAATCCCATAAGGGGTGGCCACAAACAAATCCCCTCCATGTCGCTCTGTTCCCCACCATTTCATTGCCCAGCTCCCAGCTCACACCCCCCTCTCTCATATACCTCCAGAGAATTGTCAGTGAAAAATAATAATTGAGATGTTAACTTACCTGTGAACCTTCTCAAGGATGGTACTGTTTATTCTAGTACTGCCACCGGGACATTGTGCTGTTCGCTTGTTTACTTTCTTCATCCCATAAATCCAGTAAGTTATGCAGAAATGTCATCCACCCGAGTGTGTTAGTACCAGTGGGTTCATTTCCAGCTCCAGAGAATCATCAGTGAAAAGTAATCATTGAGATGTTAACTTAAATGTGAACCTTCTCAAGGATGGTACTGTGTATCCTAGTACTGTCACTGGCACATTGTGCTGTTTGCTTGTTTACTTTCTTCATCCCATAAATCCGGTAAAAGTTATGCAGAAATGTTAAGGAGAGAAGAGGACTAAGGTAAGGGAGGGCAGTAATATGGCACACCTTTAAGGTATCAAATAATGGGCTTTATTTAGAAGCCCACCAATTTATGAGACCTTGAAGTATGCCCATGTAATTGTAGTATATAGAATTCAGCTGCTCTTGTGTTGCCTGTCTCTGTATCAACATTTATCCAGAGTGGTTTGAATGCACACATGTTCTTTCCTTGCACTATCTCAGTTTCCAAGCTGTTCCAAATATTTATGCCTCTGTTTAGCAGATTAAAGTTTTCCATCATTTAAAGTTCTACATTTCCTCAGTCTGTAATCGTATCTTTATGATTTTTCACTGTCACTTTTTCCCAGTCTCTGACTCCTTTAAACATCCTGTTTGGCCCTTGGCCTTTGATTGATGCTGCTACTGTAAGCAGGGCAATAGGCAGGATGCAGTTGGGGAAGTTAGTTGGTGTGTCTGGGTTGACTGCTGAAATATTGAAGGCCTCAGGAGATATTGGATTAGGTTTAGTTACTGATCTGATAAGTTCAGTTATGTATGAGTGTGTTGTCCCAGATGACTGGGTGAAGAGTGTGATTGTAAATACTGTATGTATGAGGGGAAGGGTGATGCATTTAAAGAGGAAAATATGGAGGCATAAAACTTTTGGACCAGACTAATGAAGGTAATAGAGAGAGTCCTAAAAGGTATCTTGAGGAAAAGAGTGAATATTGATGAGATGCAGCTTGGTCTGCATCTCATCAGTGGAAGTGAAAAAGTTACTACATGACAGTATTGTGATACCAACTCTAACCTATGGAAGTGAAGCTTGGACGTTGTCGGAGGGACAGAAGTCAGGAGTGAGAGCAGTGGAAATGAGTTATTTGAGAGGAGCATGTGGAGTCACATGGAGAGACAGACTGACAAATGAGGAAGTGAAGGACTGTTATGGTGTGGATGTGGATGTGATAGGAAACGTTATGAGAGGTACATTGAGGTGGAGAGGATGGAGAGTGAGAGACTGATAAGGAGAGTGTATGAGTGAGGTGGAGGGGGGGAGGGAGGGGGAGGGGGACACCAAGGATGAAATGGAAAGATGGAGTGGAGAGGTATATGAGAGAGAGTGGTGTGAGCTGGGAGCAGGACAGTGAAATGACAGGGGGCAGGGCAACTTGAAGACGATTTGTTTGTGGCTACTCCTTATGGGATTAAGGTGTCTGGCAATAGATAGATAGATAGACAGCTTGGGTTTATGCCTGGCAAAGGGATCACTGATGCCATATTCATTATCTGACAGCATCAAGAAAAAATATATAGGAAAGAAAAGGGAACTGCTTTGTTTTTGTTTGTTTGGAGGATCCCTTTGACAGAGTCCCTAGGGAAGTGGTGAAGTTGGCAGTGATAAAGCTTGGGATTGAGGAGTGGCTAGTTGGAGTGGTTATGGCTATATATGTGAGTGCTCACACCCAGAGAAAGTTAATAGAGGTTTGAGTGATTAGCTTTCGGTGAATGTTAGCATGCATCAGGGGACAGTCTTGAGCCCCTTGTCTGTCATGATGTTTGAAGCTCTCCTCTCTCTAGTGTGACTTCAAAAATGGACCCCCATGGGGGATGTTGTATGCTGATGACTTGATTGCAGAGAATAAAAGGGAGGCAGGGAAAAGATTTAGGAAATGGAGAGATAGAATGAGGTACAAGGGTTTGAAAGTAAATGCAGATGAAATGAAAGTGATGATATGTAGACCTAGTGGTTGTACTGTCAAAGCAGAGGAAATGTGACTATGTCACAAGGGTGTGAAAAGTAACTCCATTTTGTTCAGTATTTGTGATAAGTTGGTGCATGAGAAATGTAATGGTATTAGAGGTTGTCTGTCCATATTTTGTGTGTGCAGTATTTTGGGAAGAGCATGTAGAGGTTGTCAGGCATGAAAGTATTGATCTTGCTGGAGAGTCTCTTGAGTGTATGGAGGAGTTTTGTTACTTGAGGAATGTTATGTGCTAGAGGTGGGGCTAGAGCTAGCTCCAGTGGTTGGAGGAGGTTCAGGGACCTGTTGCCTCTCCTAACATTGAGAGGGCTCTACCTCCGTTCTAAGGGATCTTTGTATGCGGCATGTGTTAGGAGTGTAATGCTGTATGTGGTGAGACCTGGGCAATAAAGGAAGAGGATATTTGTAAGATCAAATGTACAGAAGTGACAGTAACTAAATGGATGTGCAGTGCATCCATGAATTCAAGGCCTGGGGGGACTAGGATTGTGATTAAGAGTTGAAAGAAAGTACAGTAAACTCTCAGTTATCCCTTGTCACAATATCCAGCACTGTTGGCTTGGCTTTATTAAAACCGTATCTGGCGAAATTATGCAATGTCTGGTGCTGAAATGGGAAGTAACCAACAGTTCTGTGCAATTTCCAGCATTGAGGCATATCAACCAGCCTATAAGTGGTAGCCAACCTTATTAGTGTATTACAGTACACCCTCACACAGTGCGAGTTTATGCGCGGCAGAAACCCTCGCATTCTACGATTTCACATTGTGTGAACAAAAGAACTTATGGGAAAAATGGTATATGGTGGACAGCACACCCAGGGCTTGGTCTTCAGGCCCCCTTCCAGCCTACTCTACCCTGCTGATACTTTGTCTAATAGTACTTCTATTTGGACCAAGAAATAAAACAATGAACAGAACACCATGTATCTTTATTTAAGTGACTTCTGGGCTTGTTAAAAGGGAGGGGCTTGGGGCATTTCCTCTTGCCCCACGGGGCAGGGTGCCCCATTGTCACTCACTGTCACTGCTGAGGTCTCCTGGAGGTGCCATAAAGCCTTCAAAGTTGACAGCCAAGACCATGATGAAAAGGTGGGTAATGCTATGATGCTAAAACAGACCACAGGATGCGAGGTAAAACATGCTTTCTCGCGGCAATATGGAGGAGAAGTGTTTGTTTACTCAGGAAAGTCGGTACAGTTGATGGCATGCAGAAAGCTGACCATCTGTCTGTCATTTTGAATATGGCTCAGTTGTCAGCCACCTGCCTTCGTGTGACTGACTCGCATTGTCCAGTCATATACTCGTAGTAATGGCAGGAAGTCCATTTTTGCCTTGGAATCATACAGCTGATTTGCTTGTTGGGAAGTTTGACTCGCCGATTTTTGCATTAACCCCTTAACTGCAGGGTTGACGGAGGCAGTTCTTGTTCGTACCGCGGCGGTAATTCGTGCTCCGACTCACTTTTTAAAAATATTTGCCAAAAATCAGTTTTTAGTCCTAGAGTATTATAAGTACATATGCATATGGCACATACCTTCAGCTTTCTCGTGGGATGTTTTTTTTAGCCTTCGTCGACTACCTAATGACTTGTGGAGACTTCTGAAGTTGGGTAACGAAGTCTCCAATTTTGATGAATACCAGTGCCTGATATTATCACTAGAAACATTAATCAATTATTTTCCAGTAGGTTTGATCCATTGCCACCGACCGTCACGAGAGTGACGACCCGCGGTTAAGTGGTTAAATAAAAATTAGCATTTTCTGGGTTGATCTCGCATTGTAGGTTGTTTGCATTGTGTGGGGGTGCACTGTACTGTATTGTATCATTACTGTATTGTATTTTATGCTTAGTTCTCATCTTTTCCTCTTAGGAAAGTTTTTAGGATAGACAGCCAAGGGGGATAGTACCAATATCCAGCTCGACGCTGAATGTTGAGCCGATGGGGGGTACTATGCAATATCCAGAGTTTAGCTTTATTTGGGGGAGGGGTTGGCTGAATTATGCCAGATGATTGAGAGTTTACTGTATGGGTCTGGAATGAGTTGGTGTTGTGATGAGGGGTGATTGAGATGATTTGGGCATGTTGAGAGGATGGAGGATGACAATCAAGTGTTGAATGTGAGAAGTGTGATGAACATCATGGGTAGGGTTGCGAGAGGCAGACCAAAAAAAGACCTGGGATGAGGTCATAGAATGTGACCTCAGGGATAAGAGACTGAATAGAGAGGCTGCCAGAGGTCAATCAGCTGCCAGAGATTGAGCAGCCACCATTACAGTGACTGAGGCCGATTCATGCAAGCATGTTGGAGTCCTTATAAATGGTACAGTACAGTACTTCTCTTATAGTTAGTAATTTCAACTTCCCAACCTTTATTCATAATATAGCTCTGTCAAGGTTAGTATCATATTTGTGGCCTTCCTTTTCTTTTTTTTTTCCCCCAGATTGTTAACATGTTTCTTTAAATATAGTGACCATACTACTACTGCATATTCCAATTCACAATTATCATGGACACTCATATCCCATCCATGTACCATAATTAAAAGCCCCTCATGTTGGCCATTTGTCTATATGCCCTCTTATTGATCCTTTTATCATGCTCTTCCAGTGTTAAGATATCCTCAGTGGTCACTCCTAGATTTTTGTCTACTTTTGGTTTACTTCTTCTTTCTCTTCCCATTGCATGCTCATAACTTGGTTGGTTGTTGCTTACTCCCATATCTAAGACATGGCATTTCTTTACACTGAAATTCATTTTCCATGTTTGCCACAGTTGTGCAGTTTGTCCTGATCTCTTGCAAGTATTCACAGTGTCTTCATTTCAGAATTTCTGCTTTATTCCTGTACACCAGTTAACCATTTTCTATTGTGGGTGGTAACCATAAAACAAAATTATGGCACCTAGTGGTTTAGTGGGTAATTAAAGTGCTCCAGTCAGATTGAGCCTGTGTAGGTTTATATCCAAGGAGTGGTTGGGATTTATAGCTCAAGTAATGCCACTCAGGGGTAAGTGAGGCTGGTCACTCTCATCTTAGATGTCAGGACCAACTTGCCTAGCCCCGGGTTCCTACGCTCCTCATGGGGCGACATAGGATTGGATGATGGATGGATCTGTAAAAATAATCATATAACTACTCAACCCTTGTGATGTGTCACAGTTCTTACAGGTGTCAAAAACGTTATAGGGGCCAACACTGAACCCTGCCTTTCACAGGTCACACTTGTTCATCGTGAATACTTGTCATGTAAAACTCATCTGTCTTCCCACCAAACACTTCTCCATCTGTTTCAGTAATTTCTTTATTCACTTCTCTAGTAGTTTTCAGCTTCTATAGAAGTCTGTTGCGTGGCACCTTTTTGAATGCCTTTGCAAATCAGTATTATATTTGCTCTTTTCTAGTCTTTTAACAATTCTTATCTGTCCAGTGAACATTTAATGATATCATAGATTGGCTGCACCATTTCATCCACACATAATTTCAGCATACATTTAGTCACCCCATTTGGTTTCATCTCCGTTGAAACATCTAAATCTGTAGCACATTATCTAATTTCACTTACTTACTTCAGTGTTTGTTACACCCATGGTCAGTTGCTGGGTCACCACTTCATCAGATTTTATATTTTCATCAGCCATTACAACTAGTATTTGTAACCTATTCTTCATTATTTCACTTATTTTACTTTCCTGGCAGTGTGAGGGCACTGCATTCTGTGTTCTTGCAAATAGAGGATTTTGTTGTAAAACTTGCCCATTTATAAGACCCTGTAAAATATAGTCCCGTGGAACTTGGTAACTATTATTTTATTTCAGAGCCAGCTCCTGGCCTTGATTACAACAGATCTCTTGGAAGAGAAGAATAATATGAATGAAAATCATCTGCAAGGGCATCAGCACTTTGTGAACCCCATCTGGTACTGGCTGTGGCATGGCCAGCCAAAATTTTCAAATGTTATGCTGCCAGAACTTAACAGTGCACAGCTGTTTGTTGTCATTTTTCTGTAAGGTACTGCTTGAAGCCTGCCTCAGGGAGGCAGCTCTTAGTTTCTCTCATTTTTAGTCTTGCTGGTCTTGCATTTGCCTTTTATATAGTTTTCATTTATCCCAGTGTATGTGCTGTAAGTTGCTCCTCCACCTTGGTGTTTTGGGGTGATCTTGGTAGGTTCTCTTCCTAGTATCATCAGCCTTCAGGCTGCACATTTTTTTTCCAGTCTTTTCTTCCTTTGCCTTCTTCTCCTTCCAGTTCTTGGCTCCTCCTTCTCATGCTTCCTGGTACCTTTCATTTTATTGCTTTTTATAGTGCATTAGGGTATGTCATTAGAGTTCTGTTCTGTGTATGCACATTCTGGTGCATTGCTGTGGCCTGGGTCATGCAGTATGTTGCTTATTCCTGCAACATTCTGCCCATTTGTTCCAGCTGATCTGGAGGGAGGGGTGATTGTCTGTTTTTATTCCTTCCCACTGCAATGGCACAGCCCTTGTTCCTGTATGTGGACACTTTTGGTGATTGTTTTTATTGCTTCCAACTGCAATAGTGCAGCCCTTGTTCCTGTATATGGACACTTTTTTTTTTTTTTTTCCCCTCTGCACTGGTTTATAGAGTGTCAGTTCCTCTTGAGGGTTCGTCTGCACTGGCTCATGGAGTGTTAGTTTCTTTCACTTCATTGAGTCTGATCACCAGATAGATCAGTGACGGCTGGCATCACTTAGCCATATTCCACCACTTCTAACCCATGGCGTCCGGCATTTATTTCTGCTGACTCTTTCCCAAGTCGTGGATTTCTGGAAAATCGCCATTTTTTATACCATAGTATCTCAACCAATACTTAGACAAAAATTTAAAAAAACTAAGTATCTTAATACTCAACAATCCTTCAACTTCAAACTGATGGCCTCAGATTGTCTGGGTAGTGCACTGAGTCAGAGAGAGAGAGCCTTTAGAAGTGGGGTAACTTTTTGTGTTTTTAGTGGCTGTGTCCATATGCAAGGCTTATGCAGTACTAGCCTTCCACAAGAAAAGAAAAAAATATTCAGAATACTATAATCAACCACAAACACCATTTTCGTGTAGGCTTTGAGAAGTGTGGTGTCATTGTGCGGTGGTTTGAACAGGAGAGTGTGGTCACTATGGCAACGACCTTGAGGCAGGTTAGCTGACGTCTCACCGAACACAGGGAAAACTTTCTGTGTAGGTCTGTCCATGATGGAGGTATGCAAGTAACTGTAGCATGACTGGGATGCATGCAGGAGGGTTGCTAGTGTTTGCCTATGGTAGTACTTACCCACGAAATTTTCAAACAATGACGCAAAACTCTAGATCGTGTATACATGCTACCCGAATGTCTCCAGATGGATATATGACACCTGGACTCCATGGGTTTAGCCATGACATGCTGGAATGTTTTATTCCTCATCCCGTTGACTTTAGCAGCCTCCAAGCATTCTGGGGATTGTTGCACCCATTCTTCCAGCCTTGTGGTGCCTGAGGTATCACACCTCATTCGTCTCCCACTGACTCCAGCAGTGTCCCATTGTAGCATGCAGTCATTACCTCTCTTGCTGCTTATGATGCCTGAATAGTATCTAGCTGCAAGGTGCTTTCCCCCTTCATTTTTATACTATTCATGATGGTCCTTTGGGTGTCCCACCCTAAACAGCCCACATCTCCTATAAGGATGATCCAGGCTTGGACTTCTGTCTGGAGCGTGCAACCTAAGGTGACCCTCCTTAGAGATAATATGGGAGCAGAACAACCCACTTCTTGGCCAAGAATGAGTCCCTTCTTAGAAGTGCCACTAGTCCACTTTGGACACTGGATGCTGATGCTACCCTGTCTTCTTTAGGAGTCCAATCTATCATTACTAAACTTCTAATTCTAGTTCCTTGAGATCATATTTCCAGTAAATGAGGCATTAACATGTGTGACATAATATCAGTTACACAGTTAGGGAATCTTTCCCCACTTCAAGTGCTCATCAGTATTATCATGTCTTTTTTTCCCACAGAATGATGGTGATGAGCCAAGATGCTGTCAAGGTTAAATGCCAGTGAGTAGGATGCAGGGCTCCCTGTGAAATGTTTGAGGAAAACTATTGCATGCCTCATTTGACATGCTTCACCCAAGGATACTTTGCTCAGGAGATCTGCCATGATAGCCATGGGTGCAAATTCTTTAAAAGAAACAGAGAGCTTCATTAGGCTTCCTATCACTTATGCTTAAACAAAATCTAGAGGGTCGCAGACATCCTTCATTCAAACTTTCGAAACCTTGATACCTTGTAAGTCTCCATGCTTTGCAATCTTGTGACATTATGGCTTATGATATACAAGCCTCTTTCCACTACTGGAACCATACCTAATCCTTCTTTGTCGTCAGGCAGAATACGGAATATGCAGATACTCATTCAGAAAAGATGCCACCCCTTATTTGTCGGCAGGGAGAATAAAGAACACTCAGAAATTCATTCAGAAGGAACAAAAAAGTGCTAGGATGGACCACCTCCACCTTGGGCCTGAAACTGAGCCTGACAAGGCTATCCCTCGGCATCAGTGGGAAACTGCTTAAAAGGGTCCCTACCTCCACAGTGGCAGGAAATGAGGACGTCATGTCCTGCTCATCCTAATCAAATGGTTTCCTCAAGATGAGTATGTTACAATAATGCAGATGTTCCCCTTTGTCTGGCCATCCGGATAATAGAGGGATTACTGTACATTTTTAGGAGGGAGCAGAGAACAAGTATCCTGAGAGGACACTTCTGCATTGTCTACAGTGTTGTTGCTGCCATGAGAGTCACCATCAACAATGATTTGCCTCCTGGGAAAAGACGATCTGCCTATGGCATCATGGACACTACAGACCCTGTTGCAGGCATCCTGGACAGTACAGACCCAGGTGCAGGCATCCTGGACAGTACAGACCCAGGTGCAGGCATCCTGGACACTACAGACCCAGGTGCAGGCATCCTGGACACTACAGACCCAGGTGCAGGCATCCTGGACACTACAGACCCAGGTGCAGGCATCCTGGACACTACAGACCCAGGTGCAATCTCAGAAGAAGGTGGGTCCAACCAAGGGACCAACCTTTGTTCTCTGCATACTTCTGGTCATTAATTAGTTAAGTTAATGGGTTTGTGAAAGAAGGGGGGGAGAGGAAAAGGGAAAATCTTAATAAAGATTTAAATGACCTCAGATTTATAGTACCCTAATATAGAGGAGCTGATGGCCAAGTCAGTAGAGAGGTGGTATGCTGTCCCAGTGGATCCGGGTTCGAATCCTGGCTGGGTAAGGGAGCGGTGTAAAGGATTTTAATTTCATTACAGCAGACTTAACTGACCTCACAAAGACCCACTGATGTATAAAAGCATCCCTGTTTATACCAATATGCTGGTCCTGTATCAGACAGCCCTAGCATGTAGTCAGTATGGACGGTGGGTGTTAGCAATGAAGTGGTTACATGTGGAGGTGTATGGTACATAGGAGGTTTGCCAGGCCTCTGGGAACAAGCTGTTAAGTCTGTGCCCAGAGTCAAATGTATTAAAAAAAAATTAAAAAGAGAGAGAGGGATCTAGAGAGTAGTGGATTCTGTTGGCTTGCCGTTCACGTTTGATCATGACTTAAGCACCTAACACTCTGAACTCTGCAAATACAGGTCCTTTCATCAAGAGTGAGAGAAGATACTGGCAGTTAAGCATCAGTTAAAGCAGCCTCAGTCATAGCATACAGTGTACGGTACGCAGAACTTGCGCTCATAGCTTTCAGAGGTTATGTTACAACCCGATTACAAAAACCTGACTGTGATTATGAAGGAAGGAGTGATTGCTGATATCTTAGGGAAACAGGAAAGTAGACACAGTTGGTATTATATAAGTAATGTACCACCCATGGGTGGAATGTTTGGGAAGTAAGAAATTCTAGTACATTAGGGTGGAAGCATCTCTGCATTCTACAAAGCAGTGTCCTGCCCTGAAATGCAAGAGACTCATGTTTTACATCTTGCCAACTGGATCCCATGGTGGGTGAGTGATGGACAGTCTGTGTCACCCTAGTGAAACAGTAAAATGCTGTGGAATGGCTCAATGGATTAGCAGTAGGAAATGGTAGGTATCTCTTGAATGCCATGTGATGCATCACATTGACTTGTGTCAGTGTTGAGGTCACTGCAAGCCCACAAGTGTTCCCACTACCTGCTTGGTATGTTTGCACCAGTCCAGAACTTCTGAAGAGATGTCCCACAGAATGAACATCGAAGGAGTCATAGACAAGGGGGAAAATGCAAAAGCCATTAATTAACATGGTGTCCAGTAGGGGAACCGAGAGAGATGGGAGAAGATGTGGAGAACATCGTCTGGTGTCCTTTTCCCAAGCTGATGGTCAAGGGGAAATGATCCAGAAGGAGATCTAAAGCCTGTGTGAAAGTAGCAGAATTCTCATCTCATAAGGGTGAAGTGCAATAGAAGCATGACAAGAACACAGAAAGACATGAAAAGTGAAGAAGATAAGTTACAAAGGAAAGGAACTCCTTTAAAGGAAGACTAAAAAGAAAAATAGAAGTGGTTCACAAGGGGGCTGCATCCGTGAATGCAAGCAGGAGAACCCAAAAGAAAAACCAAGTGGACTAAATAGAACCTCATGCTAGTTGAAAGGGTAGTCAAAGAAACTCTTTAAGTATCATGCAAGTTGTGTCCCAGAACAGGCAAGAGTATGTATTTAAAAAAGGGCTTCAGAGTACCAAATCAAACTGGAGAGACAAAACAATGATGGACAGACAAGGGTGCTTGCATAGATGAAAACACATGTAAGCAAAGGAACAGTGTAATGTATCAGCAGTATCTGGATGAGCTGGAACACACAGGACTGAAGAAGGTTCATGTTAAGTACAATAGGTACCTTGCCAATAATTTTTCAGTGGAGGTTCCCTTCTCTGGATATCAATGTAAAGCACAGTACACAAGGCTGTTCTAGGACAGGCATGAGATATATAGCTTTGGGAAACTACACCCAGACAGGCCAGTTAGTTAGTTTTTTATGGGGGTATGATGAATTTCATACTGAACAATTGTGTTTTGCTGTGGTTGATTGCTATGATTGTCAAACATATCTTAGCAAATGTGGTACTTCAAAATTAGTCATCTCGTTATAAATATAGAATTTCATTTTTCAGTTGGACTGCAGAATAGCGGTACAATACATTTAGATAATATGCAAATGATTTGCTGTAGTTAATATTGCATGCACATTGTGGCATACAGGAATTATGAGTATGACATAAAATGAGTTGCCCTAAAGAAATACAGTAATGGTTATGAGAATAAATGAATAAAAGTATAGTATCATGATGATGTGTAGTACACTGGGATAATTATTTGTTATCATTCGGGTTTGAAACATACAATGATTGTTTTGAAATACAGTAGATCCTCACTATAATGGACTAATTTGGGGGAAGCCTGATTTGATAAAGCTGATAGTCCATTATATCTGATGGTTCCCCCCCCCCCAGGTGGGATTTTAAGCACATATGAAAATATATGAGTACCATAGCACATTCTAGTAGTCATGACTAGTACATGTGGGTTTGTTATACAAGCATCTGTTACATGAGAAACTGATGATACAAGAATGGGCAATTTAGACTCAAATTCAGTGACGTGAGCACGAAAATCTGATGTTCCAAGAAAATTATTTGGCTTGAGTGGAAAATTTGAGAAGCTCACCATTTCCCACCACAGACTCAAGAGGGCCATGATGTAGAGGTGTGTGGGAGGAGACTGCAAGCCCCATGCACTCCCCCCCCC
>JAGKTI010005673.1:0-31185 GCA_018397915.1 Birgus latro | reverse complement strand
TCTCTCTCTCTCTCTCTCTCTCTCTCTCTCTCTCTCTCTCTCTCTGTACGTAGGTATTTACCTAATTGTGATATACAGGAAATGAGCTACGCTCATGGGGTCCCATCTCTTTTTCTCAGTAAGTCAAATTTTGCTTTAAACTCTTTTAAGTTTTTAGACTGGATGATCTCTTTGTCCAGTCTATTCCACAGGTCTATGTATCTATACAGAAAACTATATTTCTTGATGTCCTTCAAGCAGCGTGGCTTCTTCAGTTTCAGTCCATGTCCTCTTGTTGCTCTCTTATCCCATACAAACAGATCTTCTTTGTCAATTTTATCTACTCCCATCATGGTCCTGAACACTACAATCATGTCATCCCTTTCTCTCCTTTCTTCTAAGGAAGGCAAATCCAGCCTTTCTAGCCTCTCACTGTATAACAGATCTGCCAGACTGGGGACTATCTTAGTTGCTGTTCTTTGTATTCACTCAATCTTGTTTATATCTTTCTTTTTGTGTGGGGACCACACTACTGCTGCATATTCTAACCTGGGGCAGATCATGGCCACTTTCATTTTTTCATCATCTCTTCATTCATGTAATGAAATGCCACTCTTATATTGGTCAAGAGTTTATATGTCTCTCTAACTATCTTGTTAATGTGTTTTTCTGGTGACAAACTATCCTGGACCAGCACTTCTAAATCTTTCTTTTCTCTCACTTTTGTGATTGGCTTATTACCCATCATATAATTCAGTGATGGTTTCTTGGTGCTTTTACCCATTTCCAATATTTTACATTTTTTTGCACTGAATTTCATTTCCCACATCCGGCTCCAATCATGTATCCTATCCAGATCCTCCTGCAGCATTTTACAGTCCGCTTCAACCTCTACCTTCCTCAAGATCTTTGCATCATCAGCAAACAGACTTGCATAACTGTTCACTCCATCTACCATATCATTTACGCAAGTCAGGAACATTACTGGCGCCAACACCGAGCCCTGTGGGACACCGACACCACTTCTCTCCATCCAGATGTCCTGTCCTTTATTACTGTTCTCATTTGTCTGTCTCTCATAAAGTCTCTTATCCATTCCAGGAGGTTACCCTTCAGTCCTTCTGTATGCACTAATTTCCACATTAGTCTCTTATGGGGTACCTTGTCAAAGGCCTTCTCCAAATCTAATTACACACAATCCACCCAACCGTCTCTCTCCTGAAGCACATCAATCGTTCTTGAGTAAAAGCTCAACAAGTTGGAAACACATGACCTTCCACTTCTGAATCCAAATTGACTTTAAGTCAAAATATTCATCTCTTCCAGATATTTTATCCACCTATCTTTCAGAATCTTCTCGCACAATTTTGCAACCATGCTGGTTAGGGACACTGGTCTATAGTTCATGGGTTCTTCCTTGTTTCCTCCCTTGTAAATTGGTACCACCTTTGCTCTCTTCCATTCCCGAGGCACTTTCTCTTCTTCCAGCAAACACACAATTAAACTCTGAATCTTATCTGCCAGTTGTTCTCTGCAT
This sequence comes from Birgus latro, assembly GCA_018397915.1. Taxonomy (NCBI): domain Eukaryota; kingdom Metazoa; phylum Arthropoda; class Malacostraca; order Decapoda; family Coenobitidae; genus Birgus; species Birgus latro. Next base: position 29,669 of record JAGKTI010005673.1, on the reverse strand, counting down.
TCCTTCAGTACCCAATTTGAAATTCCATCCAGTCCTGGGGCTTTCCTTACATCTTGAGTTTCCAGTAATTTGTACACTTCCTGCACTTCCACTTATATCTTTTATCACTACATTCCTAGTCACTCCCTCCCCCTCCACAAACTCCCCTTCATTAGTAAAACCAACTGGAAACATTTGTTCGTTATTTCAGCTTGCATTGCCACATCTTTATAGACCTCTCCTTCTACTTTCAGTTTGATGATTCCTTCCTTTTGTTTCAATTTGTCATTAACAAATCTATAAAACAATTTGGGTTCATCCTTACATTTGTCGATTATACCTTTTTCAAAGTTCCTTTCTTCCTCTCTACGAATTCTTGTATATTCATTTCTAGTTCTTTTATATTCTTCCTTTGTTCTTTTATTACCTCTCTTTTTCCATTTGTTCCATGCCATGTCCCTCTCTTTTCTCACTATCATGCACTTCTATTAAACCACTCCTTTTTCCTGTTTTCTTTCCCACTTGCTCTTGGAACATATTTTTCCACTCCTGAAATATACAGGTCTAGAAAGATATCCCACTTCCTCTGAATCTCTCTTGTTTCTCTGAATTTTCTCCAATCTGCATTTTCAAAAAATTTTCTCAGTTTTGTAAAGTTTGCTTTCCCAAAGTTGTATCTTCCCTGCCTATAAAGCTTGTCTCTTGGCACCATGTTCCCTATTATCATCTGGAACTCAGTGACCACGTGATCACTGTTTCTTACAGGACACAGATATTTCAAGGATTCAGTTACATCAGGTTCTTTGGTTAGCAGTAAATCTAATCTTGCTGGTTTGTCATCACCTCAGAATTGTGTCTCTTCTTTGATCCACTGTGTCACTACATTATTCATCACAATGTTTAACAGTGTAGTGCCCCACAAATCTTCGCCACCTCCTGAGTCCCATTCCTCCCAGTTCACCTCCTTACAATTAAAATCACCCATTAGAATTATATTGTTGCTTTTCTCAGTCACTTTCTGTAGATAACGAACCATGTCTGACAACATCTGGTATTCACCATCAATCCATGCTCTTGTCTCAGGTGAAGCATATACTGCTGTTATATCTCTCTTACAGTTCTCTCCCGTTTCTGATTTCATATTTATCGCTTCAGCCCTACCCTCTCCCATTTCCACAGAATCTACACTTAAGTTGTTCTTCACTGCTATCATCACTCCTCCTCCCATTTTATCTTTTCTGTCTCTTCTCTACAGTTTGTATCTGCCATCTCCCATACGGATATCAATATTCTCCCTTAACATAGTCTTTACAAAGCACATAACAGCAGGTTCATGTACCCTCAATAAATCGTTGATTTCTAACATTGCCGATATTAATCCATCAACATTAGTGTACGCCACTTTCAAACTTTTTTCATTATTACTTATACCCTTTTCTCTCCTCCTCTCCGTCGGTACCACTTCCTTAATTTCTGGTCCATAACTCTCCAATAAAACACTGTCTTCTCCTCCTCTGTTCTCTGTTCGTTTTTTGCCTTAGCTTCCTTTACTAACTCCTTTATTTTAGCTCTTTCTTCCTCATTTCCATCTCTCCTTAACCAAACATTTTCAAACCCCTCTTTGTCTGCTAATTTCCATGTCCTATTCATGATTTCATTTACTATTACCTGGGACTTGAACTTCACCTTCAGTGGCTTTGCCCCTCCTGCCTTGTACTTACCTAACCTAAACACTTCTTTAGTCTCTTCTTGGGCTTCATTGTTACCCTCCATGACTACTGATATTATTTCTTTAACTTTACTCAATTCGTCTTTTTCTCTTTCAGATCTTATTGTCATACGCTTTTCTTTTACCCCTAAAATTATTACACATTTTTTCTTATCTGCTACATCCCTGATGAAAGATTCTCTACTTTTCAGTACCCTAACCACTTCCTTCTCCACCTTTTCCTTGCTTTGTTGTTCTATAATCTCTTTCAAATTTACATTCCCTTCCTCCTGAATTTTCTTCCATCCCTTATGTTGCTCCTTGATTTCCTTAATATGTTCATCTTACATCCTTGATTTTGAATCATACTCATCTAATTTACTTTTCATTCTGTCTCTTTCTTCTTCCAACCTCTTGTTTTCCCTCTTGAGCTGTTTTATTTCATTTGTGGCAGATTCATTACTCACTTTTAATTCTGTGACTTCTCTTTCTTGTTCCGCACTTCGTGTGCAAACTTTTTCCATCTTGTTCTGTAAAACTTTGATCTCTCTCTCTCTCCTGTTCTACGGTCCGCTCCTGCAACTCTCTAATTACTACCCATACCTTTTTTAATTCCTGGACATTCCTCTCCGCCATTTTTTCTACTCCTGCTACTCTTGTTTGATTCAGTTTTGTACTTCCATTTCCCGCATCTTCGTCGGAGAAGCCCATGAATTCCCTTTCTCCAGATGTAAACAAACTGCCTTCGCTTTCTGCCATGATACAACCATATGGAAGCTTTTCTATTCCACTGTATCTTGTTCTCTTTATCTCGAAACCTGCTGTTTTTTTTTAAGTAATGTCCGACTTGACCTCCACTCACGCACTCATTCACATAATCACAATAGGCTGGTCTCCTTTCGCCGCTGATTCAGCTATTATTTCCCTGCAATCCAGGAAGACGTCTGCCACCATCGGCGACCTGTGTGTGTGTGTGTGTCATGGATGTCAGAAATATCTCACATGTGCCTTTTACTGAGAGCTTTTATTGTTCTCTAGTGCTGTGCTATGAGCACTAAAAGTTTACATAATGCTTACCAAGCACACCCTTACCTCTGTAAGTACTGTGCCCATCAAGCTTGCTTGTGTGCCTATTACTTTAGCCACAAAACTGGAAATTGTGAATCGTCATGACTGTGGTGAGCATGTGTCCAGCCTGTGCAGTGCCTTTAACCTGTTGTTCTCCACCATGTGCACCATACTTAAATTACATGCAAAAGTGTGGGAGATGGTAGCAGGCATTGCATCCACTGCACAGATGCAGGCAACTGGCTCCTGTGATGATGTGATAGAAACTATGTGGCTGCAGAACCAGAGCATAGCCTATATTGTACTGTACAGTTTTATCAAAGAGTCTCATGCAAAAAAGTAGCTCATAGCTTGTGGCACAAGTGAAAGGCTGAACATGATGCATGTGTTGCTGTGAGTGAAGGTGGTAGTGTTGTTCTTGGAAGCAAGGGTGGTTAGGTTGCAAGCCCACTTGATGCACCATCAGAGGCTTATGTAATCTGAGCCATTGGGACTTTTGGAGCAAGTGAAGGCTGGTTTACCCGATTTTAGAGGCGTGCAAACCTGCACAGCATTAAAGTGCTTGGAGAGGCAGTGAGTGCAGACACTAAAGCAGCAGACCAGTTTTCGGAAGAGTTTGTCAGTATTGTAAGTGAGGGCAAGTACTCACCCAAACTAGTATTCAGTATGGACAGACTGGACTCACCCAAACTAGTATTCAGTATGGACAGACTGGCCTCTTTTTAAAGAAATTACCATCCCAGACATACATTTCCAGGGAAGAAAAGTCTGCACCAGGATTTAAGTCCAGCAGGGATTGCCTTACTCTACTTCTTAGTGGCAATGCAGAGGCCAACTTTAAGCTGAAGCCATTGCTTGTCTCCCATTTGGAGACCACATGTTCTCATTGGGACCATTAATCAGAGGTTACTGGTTATGTGTCATTCGAATGTGAAGGCCTGGGTGGTGCAGTCTAATTTGTGCACACTACATAATTGACTACTTTTTTCCCTTCATTATGAAATACACATAAACAAATAACCTCACAAACAAGTGTCTCCTAACTCTCGACAATGTACCAGGACATCCGACTACAAATGGGGACGTGTGCTGTAACATCAGGGTTTTCTTCCTGCCTCCAAACACCACCTCTCATCTGCAGTTGATGGACCAGTAACATTCAAGGCATACTGCATGAGTGTTTGCAGGACTTGGTGATGGTGAAGGAGGACAAGAGGCAGACAGTCAAGGAGTTCTGGCAGGGCTGCACCATCAGGCAAGCCCTTGAAAACATCAAACTGTCATGGAAGGAAGGGACATCCTCCAATATGAATGGTGTATGGTGAGCCTTGTGGCCAGAGGTGGCACGAGAACTCTGGGGTTTCCTGAAGGAGGAAGTCCCTGCCATTCGCCAGCAGATATCTACGCTGGCATGAAAGGCTGGCTTTCATGAGGTAGATGATGCTGATGTGGTAGACTTCCTTGAATCGCACACCTTGGAGCTCACAGAGGAGCATCTCCTCCTCCTGGATAAACAGCAGAACCAAGAGGCAAGTGAGGAGCCAAGAGAAGAGCTGCTGCCACCTAGGAGCTTACCACAAAATACCTGGCAGGCATTGTAGACTCTTCCAAATGCACAGCTGACCTGGTGATGGACCATGACCTGCCAATGGATAGAGCTCTGGAGTGCAAGGCTAAGCCGATGAAGGTGGTGAGTGCACACCAGGAACTTAATCCACAAAAAAAAGGGCCATGGCAATGCAGACAAAACTTGAGCAGTTCTTCACTGCAATTTGACTTCCACCACCTGAACCACAACTGTTCACTAGTCGTGAGGAAAAGTCACTGTTGCAGACTCCAACCTCCAAGGGCAAGGCTGTTGCCTTTATAGGTAAATCTGTTGCCAGGAGCAGATCCTTGTCATCCTTGACTGCTTCCACATCTCCAGTCAGCCTGTCTCCTCCAACCACACAATCTCCTCAAGTTACAGGCACCCAGTTCCAGTGTCCCCAGACACTGATGAATTGCCCACTGAGACGGAGGTTCTGCAGATGTCTCTGGCAAGTGAAAGGGAGAGGGAGATCTTTAGCCACCCCATAACACCACCAGTACTGTTTTCCCTATTGTGCCATGGTGAGAGAAGATGGTAGCCAGCCCCAACAGTGGTGGAGAGATTCAGGGGTGGCACAGTGAGACAGTGCTTATGCTACTTTTCAAGTAAGTTTGCATAGCTACTTAATTGATACTATTTTCTCCTTCCATTTGTTTCCATAACCATAATTATGCATTATCATGGGGTGTATGGAAGTATTATAGGTGTGTATACGGTGTTTGTAATCTTTATTGTTCCGTGAAATTACATGAACCTGGGTTGGTGGGGTTCAGTTAACCTAACTCTATTTTTCCCATGAGTTGTGTACTCCATTATACGAGTTTTCGCTATCCGAGCAGTTGTCTATTAACATGTTACACTCATATAACAGGACCTGCCTGTACAGTATTACTATAGTGTGTTATATATAACTCAGCAGTCACAATGGGGAGAGGGTAGTTTCAGGCCAGGTTGGCGTAAAAAGGTTAGGAAACATGTATTGTGACCCATTTAACAGACACTGTATGTAATACCTGACGAAAGTTCAGTGGCCTTCATAGTTTCTGTAAAATCCAGTATCCACTATACTGGGGTCTGTTATAATGAGGGTTCTCCTGTATCTGGTGAGTATATGCTGTTTATATTAGAACATTTCAAAATAAAGGTTTGCCATAGGATTACCAGTAATATTTCTGGAAAGTCAGGTATGAGACTTATCTAGTTTGTTAAAGGCTTTGTGTTAATGAGCTTGGCAGAGCTAAATTGTAACTGATTTCTCACCATGTTATGTCTTCATATCAGTAGCAATACCCATGGTCATTTTGTACACCATATTAAATTAGTCATGGAAAATTACATCAGAATATTGGGATGCTTACAACTTTTATGTGACAAAGGAAAATGAGGCTTAATATTCTGAGGAAGGTTCAAGCTGGGTGTGCTGATCACATGTTTTGCATAATTGTAGCCATATGAGACATGCAAGGCTAAAGTGGCAATGTGCATTGTAGTCTCATTATTAGTTTGCACAGGAGTTGTAAAGATGGTATTTTTAATAGGTGTACAGAGGTTTATAGCCTAGCTAAATTTTAGTACGGTACATCTGTTAACCCTTTGAGATTCCGATGACGATTTTGATCGTCATTTCAAATACAACCTCAGAGATTCCGATGACGCTTTCAATCATCATTTTAAGTAACTTTTGTAAAATATTCACCATAAATCGCGTTTATGCATTGTAACAATGACACTCGACCCTGATGTCACGGAATGGTTGCTCTGTGTGTGGCAGGTACTGCACAGCTGGTCTGACACATGGCTTTGTTTCTTTATCACTTTATTCCTGGTGAATAATTTTCTACAGCATGGTATAAAGCTTTTGGTTTTTGTGTGTTTTCAACTCATCACTTTGACTTTTTGTTTTATTTGTGTTCCTTTTTGGAACATACTGCGATAAAGTACAATGATTCAGCTTCAAAATAACACCACAACCAGCATTCTATCGTAAAAAGTGTATTTGCACTAACCGATCAAAGAAAAAGATCGCGAATCAAATATGCTGCCCAGACTAAAAGAAAATTATGCATCTCGTTCCTTTCACTTTACCGTGCAACAAAATGCAAAAATTACCTTAATATATATATATATCATTGTAAAGATAATTTATTGTAGTTTTGCAAGGTTTAAACCAGATTTACATATCTTGTTAAGTTTTTTTTTGCCGAATATTTTTCTACGGCAAGGTATAAAATTTTTGGTTTTCGCCTAACTTCAACTCATCATTATGACATTTTATTTTATTTTTTCTCCTTTTTTGAACATACTACGATAAAGTACAACTATTCAGCTTTAAAATAACACCAGAACCAATATTCTAGCTTGAAAAGTGTATACAGTAGGCGTGGAAAGTGTTGGCGCCATCTTAAAAAAAGAAAACATTCTTGTGGTTAGCAAGGAGAAACAAGTAAATTAACACTCACCATTGAATTTAGTATTTACTGGCATTCCCCTTCACCTTTATTATCTTCTTAAGGCGTCTGGGGAGACTGATGGCGTAGTTTTGCAGAACAGACGGACTAAAACTGCTCCATAGCTGCAGCCTCAAGTTTAGGCAAAGATGATGTGTCCATACTACGCAGCTGCCGCTTCATGTGCGCCCATAAATTCTCAATGGGATTGATATCTGGGCTGTTTCCGGGCCAATCTCGAATAAAGGGAACCTCACAGTCTGTTAGCCACTGTTTCACTGACTTTGCAACATGTGCAGGGGCAGAATCTTGCATAAATACTCTTGCCTTGGTTTTATCAAAAGAGTCACTTAAAACATCACATAAGAGCTCCAAATAATTGTTCTGGTTCGCTTTCTCATTTGCAGGTAGAATTACCAACCTACCAACACCATAATATGTAAAGCAGCCCCAAGCCATGAGTGAGGCTGGGTATTTAACAAACTTGGAAGTGTACTTTGGATCCAGGGGGTCACTGCCTGGTTTGCGGTACACTCGTGATGAAGGGGTACCATGACAGTAAATGTTGACTCATCACTCCAAAGCACAGTTTTCCATTGCTCCTCACTCCAGGCAAGATATTTCTTACAAAAATTTACTCTCTTTTTCTTCTGAAGTGCAGTTAGCAGTGGTTTTTTACGAGCACAAAAACTCCTGTAGCCCAGATCGTCATGCAACAGCTGCTGCACACTTCTGACAGACATCTGCCAGCAACTGTGGGTTCTTTTCTTTTAAATCCCGTGCTGTTAGCCTTGGATCCTTGCTAACTTGCCCTGAGATCAGCTGACGGGTCCTGAAGGTTGTCTTACGAGGTCTCCCAGGCTTGGGAAGTGGAGTGGGAGGAATGGCCTCTCCACTGTCCTTGAACTGCTTCACCAGTCTCTGCACTGTCCTCAGTCTAACACCATCTGATTTTCAATAAATGGGAGTTTGTGGCCAGCTTTGTATAAAGTAATGACTTTCACACATTTGTCCTTGCTTGTGGTTACTTTAGGCATGATGAGAATGTGGTAGGTAACCAAATAACTGTGTTATTTGAGTCAAAACATGCCCTCGTGGTGCATCACACACAGAGACAATCCTCCTCCTGTGGCTGCCCAAACATTACTGAGCCTGCTCCTGTGGTGCCAAACCTATCAAGCAGGGTTGCCAGCTCCTGTTGAAAAAGCGTCAGCTCATTTCGCATCACAAGGGAGGGTAGTATTGACCCTACTTCACTTAACGCGAAAAAGAATGACGTCGGCCAAAAAAACGTCAATACTTTCCGCGCCTACTGTATACACAGAGTGATCAAAGAAAAATATCGTGCCATGAAGATGTGGGACAGCTTGGGAGCGCTGACTCTAGCACAGACATAATCTGCTCGGCCCAGAAATCTCTCAGGGTTAACTTGCACTTCGCTTTTGATTCTGCAATGCTGACATGGTGTTTTGTGTCACCACAGTACAACTTCAGTTGCATCTAAACTCAAGAACTTACAACCATGGGTCCTTCTCCTTTAATTTAAGGTGTTGGACAGAGGCAGGCCCTAAGAATGGTTTAAGAACCAGAATCATAGAGAAGAACACTTCTCATTGCCCCTTCAGTTGTTGTTGTTGATCGTACTCAGTCTGTCTCACTGAGCAGACCCATCTACTGCTGGCAATAAACTGCCCCTTCAGGGATGACCCATGCAGTGAACTGAGGTCTCCCCTCCAGGCCTGACCCATGTAGTGAACTGAGGTCCCCTTGCAGTTGACAGTGCCTTGCAACAGCGAGGTGTGGGGAAAAATGTGGAAGTTTGGTTCCTGGATGTTGCTGCATTTGTCTCTCTCCACCCAGTTAACAGGGGCATCACAGTAGCTTTCTCGTCACCCTGTTTTTTGGTTATATGGTTACCATCCAGCATTGTCAGTGGTTTTCTGAGTTACAGGAAACCATTATGCTTGTCTCTCAGTGGAGCAGCCTGAATTGGAAAGAAGACTATTAAAAGAATGCAGGAAGAAAAGGGAGAAGTAGGAAGAGGGGAGGGTAGACAAAGAAATAGAAGATAAAGGTGAAGGAAGAAGTAGGCAGCAGTACATGAAGTCAGCGGATGATTGGTGCTCTCACCTACTGCCATGCTCTTCAGGTAAGTTCATTATGTATTCAGTTCATGTTTTATCTTAAAAAATCACTTAGCATTGCCTGCCAATGTACTGTACTTCTTGGTCCCATCTGTCTTCTTTTGTGATCTTGGTATAATATTGTCAGTCTCCATTTTTACTTTCTAAAGTTTTCCCATAGTTTGCCACCCTGCATCTTTTTGTGATGCATAGTTTTTGTTGAGGTTGGAGCCTTTTGCTTTGCTTATGTACAGCTAATTGTTCCTCCTCAGAAGGATATTGATCTTGGAACCATACAGAAAGCAATTCTTGTTAGTGTAAAGTGTGAGAGGTACAGTAGTTGGTGGTTCTCCTTGCTGTGTGTGTGGGAATCAGCTGCAGAGGAAAAAGAGGATACTAAGAGTCCTGTGTTCTCAGTAGTACCTATCCAGGGGCTTTCTTTTGGATGTGGCATAACTGGTCAAGCAGTATAATCAATGGTCAGAAATAATCTCTCAATGGTGGCAGGGTGTTCTGCCCCTGGAATGTTTGACTGTAAATAAACCATGCATGTCTTATCACAGGTACTCATTGTAGGGGGAGACTATCCCTTTGGTTTTGTAATGATTGCCTAGTTCCTTTGATAGTCTGTTCTATGCTGGTAGAGTGTCCCGGTCTTGGGATCCTGTTCGACAGGAACCTACAAGTATTTGAGCGAAGTGGTAGAAGATTACCCTCTGCACAATATTTGTGAAGAGAGGGCTTGTGGTGTCGTAGTGGGTGGCCTTTCCTTTCTGAAGGATGCTGGCTTCTGCCACAGATAATAGTGTATCTATTCTTGGCACTTTATTAATACCCTCTGCACAATATTTGTGAAGAGAGGGCTTGTGGTGTCGTAGTGGGTGGCCTTTCCTTTCTGAAGGATGCTGGCTTCTGCCACAGATAATAGTGTATCTATTCTTGGCACTTTATTAAGTATAGATTTTATTGTTTTAATGTATACTATACTTTGTAAAATTTAATTTTCAGCTCATTCAGTGTTAGTGACATGACAGTTAAGCTTCCATGCAGTAATTCATCAGCTTTTGTCCTGTGTATCCAGTAGGGCTTTATGTTCTGCCTTCCCTGGGAAGTGTCGTATTGTTACATGAAAAGCATCCCTAGCATGAGAATAAGAGTTTCTATGGTGCCATGATTTTCAGTCTGATTCAGGGCATCTTTATTGTATACAGATATAGCTTATTAAAAGTTGAACTTGTTACATAGGCCAGACATGGATTTCACTCCTGAGCAGTTTGTCCAAGGCGGGTGTTATACTCTGAAACAGTGTTATCAACCTCCGAAAATCAACCTTTTTCACTTACAAGAACATTCATAGCAATACATTTATACAGTAAGAATCCATATTCTTACTACTTACAAATGAAACAGTCTGGAAGACTTTTGGTGTCCCTTATCATTCAGTGATGAGGTGACTCCCCCCCCCCCAGTCAGAGCTGACTAGTGCCCAGGTGGATGGGAAATATCCATTACCTCCACCATGCAGAGAAAAGTTGAGTCACCCTGAGTCAGGCCACTCAATCATATCATCAGTTTGCTATAATTACACTAAATATGAGTAATGGATTACGGTTCCGGAAGACAATACTTATTGAGCTCTAAAGTGACAGAAATGAGTGATATGAACAGTTAAGTAAAATTATACTTGATATTAACTAGGCAGCCATCCCTGGCTATTACCACTGTCATTCTGAACATATACTGCGACGGGAGTGTGAGCAAGTGAGCTGCCACCCGACAACAGCTGTTTTCAGCCATAAGAGGATAGTGATGGTGATCAGGCCTTTGTCCAGACTTGATGAGTACTGCATTGGCAGTATTATTATTAACATTTCATCACATTTTATCATTGTTAATCAGTCCATTGTAATAGTTATAGTGGAATTATAAGGAGCTTTAGGTAGTTATGAGCTTTATTTTGGCTTTGCATTTAAGTTAGATGAAAATACGCTAATAGGGCCGACCTTGAGACCTTGGGCAATCCATGGCAGCGATCTTTGATGTTTTGCTGATAGGATTCTATATTGAAATTTGTAATTAATCAGTCTGGCAACATATCCTCATTGAACGCATTTTATAATATCTTTGGTTTATGCTAACTAATTAACCTAACATTGCAGCTTTGGAAAGCAGAACCCTTTTGTTAAGTGAAGGATACTGTATATATATTGGGGTCTTCCTTGAGGTCCATAGTTGTCCAGTTTCTTAATGTGTTTCTTCCCAGCTTTACCAAGGTGTCAGTGATATATGGCCGTTTTGTATCCAAGGAAGTCTCTTTGAGGCCTATGCTTGGTACCATTAAACCACAGAGTTTCTTAGTTCATCAAGTAGCATCATGTTGTTGTTGTTGAGGCTCTAGGATTATCTGGACGTGAACCCTGGTGACTCACACACTGAAGTTGTGATTCTTCTTCAGTCCACCATCCCAATTTTAGGGGATAGGGAGGGAATTGAGAGAGAACTTCATAACCAGCTTTTATTGATACCATCATGTGAAGCATACCTCTGCAGCACCAACATCCTCTTCGTGTTATCTGGTTGATCTGGTCAATATAGAGTGAGATGGTCATGTATTAAGTCATTTTAATCATTTAAGGAGAAAAGGACATGTGAAGGAGTTCATTTTCACCCTTTTCAGTGAGTGTTTTGGCTAGACTGAACACAGTATATGCTGGTCACTGGGTTAAAATCAGGATTTTTTGTCTGCTATGATATGTACAGTAAAGCCCTAAGTTTAGCAACATCTTTGTTCGCTGTTTCATGGTTAGCGTTGGCCTGCAAATATTCCCAAACACTGGGTTTTACGCGAAAATTCCTCCGTTAGTGGTGAGAAAACGTAAACAAACTGCACTCACGGAAAGCTATTGTCACTTGTTCACCACCGTTGCCGCAGAAGAGATGCAGCACAGGATGGATGTGTTGTGTGGAGTGGCAGAAACAGCAGAGGCAGATGAAGGTGGAGGTGCCAGAGGTGGCTGGGCACAGTAGCCTCACCACCTATCTCAGAAGTTATACCCCCATCCCTTCCACTAAGCACCTCATGCCAGCCTTCCAAGTGAGTGTCCTTGCCTGTTATGTGCTTTGTATTAATACTGGTTTCTTTTCAGGTGGGATCAGTAAATTTTACATTGCATAATTGGGTTTTAGGGGTAGTTGGCATGGGACCCGGTACCAGTTGTTGGGCCTGTTTCCCATAGTATCAATATCCCAACTTGAGCGGTTTCATGGTTCACAGTACTTTTCACGGAACCAATTAGACGTGAAACTTGGGGCTTTACTGTACGTAGAAAGGAAAGTGTTTCGTGTAAATGTGATAAGGCTGCCAGTTAGCTGGGCAGTTAGCTAAAAGAGGTAAGCAGACTTCTTGTGATAGAACATTATTGCAACTAGCATATCATGTGCTCCAGATTTGAAAGTTTTACTTTTATTTAACTCTTAATTACATAAAAAACTGTACAGTAGTTAATTAGGAAATGAATCATAAAAAATAATTTTTGCCATAGTGACAATATGTTAAAAGAAGTACAGGTATTGTTAGGTATTGTTTAGTGGGGACAACCTGTACACTCTGAAGTCACACTGCACAGCATACAGTACATCACAGCTGAGACGAGTCTCACTTGTTCACTTGCTGTCGACAGTCAGTGCTCAAATAATGTTGTGGAGGAGGGGGTCATTTTCTCATTGAGGCCAGATTTGATGGGTTTACTGTTGGGCTTTGTGTTCTTGAATATGATTTCAGATAGTCACATTGTTTGGGTTCTGTCAGGCATGTTCTGTGTCCTAGATGTATTGTACTGTTGATGTGGTGTATTGTATGCAGTACTGTACTTACTAATTGTTAGTACACAGCACCCTCGGCTGTCATGCCTAATTGGTGCCGCCTTGGCTGTGTTATAGCGGAAAATGCAATAGCTGAATTGAAGAACTTGTGGTAAATTCTAATTGGTGCTATGACCTCAATATTTACCTCTAAGACACCCTTTTTGTACCACATAATAACATATAATGGTCTAAAAATGAGCATGCAAATTAGAAATGTACTGTACTATCTATCTATCTATTGCCAGACGCCATAATCCCGTAAGGGGTGGCCATTTGACTTTGAGTTATTTGTTTCACGGGGAGGGTTAATAAGAAACGGAACTTACTATCCCTTTTGATGGCTGTCTAGCATCACACATATTTCACCAGGAATAAGTTTCGGTGCCCATTAAAAAAAAATTCAGTGTGAAACTATTTTTGAAAGCCATTAGTCATCAACAGTAAAGGAAAAACATAAAAGCTATAAAGAAGTCGTCAGGAAGGACTGATGGTTTCGGGACAATTCGCCGTCAAGTCAAATTCGTTGTCACAACAATAACAAGACAATTCGCCGTCATTAACCCCTTCGTTACCGCACCTCCCACCCACAGCCGCCCCGCTCTCCCTCCGTCAAACCGAATTCCCGGAAGTTCATGCGTGTGCGTGGGGGGTGATCGTTTATCATAAGTGCGCTGTTTTTCATTTTATATTACTTTTATATTCTCAAGTACATGTTGACCACGAAGTACACTGTTCATGATTTGAAATACATTTCCAATAGTAGTATACGTGTAGAGATATATATACTTTACTAAACTTTCATTGTTCCTATAAATATAGACTTTACAGACATAAAAAGGTATATACAGTACTCATATGTTGCTCCTCGTGGCGTTGATACACTGCAGGATGTACGTTGGGAAAGTCCAGGTGAAGTGTAGGTAGTGGAGGTGGCCTTTGATCTGCAAACGGATCCGACAAGAGGGTGAAGGCAGGTCCTCAGGGACTCTGCAACAATGGCGAGCCTACAGGGCTGGGATTTGAGCAATTATCTGTCTCGCTTTCATCACTCGTACTCTCGCTATCAATTTCGTTTTCTGGTATATAATCATCGTCTGACTCACTCACTGATGTCTGATTGAGTTTCATTGTCGTCAGACTCATCTAACTCACTAGCAAGCTTTGTATCAAATTCGTCATCAGTATCAGATGACACCATGATCACACAAAAACAGCCAAAAAAAAACACAGTTACAGCATGCAGCTTGGGGGATACTGAGGGGTTGTGGGTGAGAACTGGCTGCTGGTTGGTTGTGGGGTCTAGGAGGGTGGTTGTCATGGTAACCACGTGCTGATATGCCTAGTGCAACTATTTTTTTCTGTTTATATCATACCATATAGGTCTATATATATATATGCCCAAAACATTTGAAATAATAAATCATATCCAAAATACCCAAATGATGTCAATCATGGCCTGGCATGGACTCTGATATGGCCATGGCATGGCCATGACAAAGAGAATGACGTCAGAGTCAAGTTGCCAGTTCTTACAACCCAAGTCTCTCTAGTAACCCCAAAACCAACGCTCCTACCCTCCTGTACCTCCCTATGCTTATCAGGTTTACCACCGTAAACCTTACAATTATCGGTTCCTCGCCAGAACTTTTTCTAGGTTTACAAGCATAAACCTTATCGATTTCGGTAATGAAGGGGTTAATGAAGACAGCTATGGGTGATCTATCTATCAATTGCCAGATGCCATAATCCAGTAAGGGGTGGCCATTTGACTTTGAGTTATTTGGCCATTGTAATATCACAAAAAAGGTTATTGTTCTCTCTGTCACTGTTCACGGTCTGAGGACAAGCACTTGAATGGCTTGGCGGGGGGTGGGGGAAAGTCAATCGGGTGGCCACTCAGCGCTCAGCTGGCGCTGATGTCACGCGACCAATCACCAAGTGAATCTTTTGTTGGCTGGGCGGAGTGCTGGAACCCAGCCGTTTTTAATTTTTTAACACTTCTGGTGCGTGATTGCAGGCATTTAGTGCGAGACAAAGTTATTTGGGTAGTTTTTTTTACAGGCGCAATAGCAATAAAACGCTATAGCGGAACGTGCGATAGCCGAGGGTTGGATGTACTTATCTAACTGTATAAAATAGTACAACACTATAAATCAAACAAAGTAAGGGAGGTAAGGAAGTTTAGTGCACATTAGAGATTGAAAGATATGAGGTTGACTGACAACCCTGCATGGTGACAAGAAAGAGCAAGTAGAAAGCAGTGTACACAGTGCTCAGAAAATATAACAGCTACAGTTGCAAGATATGGATAATATTAGAAAACTTCTATAGAACATCATTATCTAAATTTTGTCTCTCACTAAAAATGAGATTGATAGGATGAGAGAGAGAGAGAGAGCATGAAAGGAGAAAACTGTCAACTGAGTATCCTGTGAAGTGGGCCACCTTCACATCCTCCACTTCATTCATGCTAGTTAGATGCTGATGTCTTCTTAATGGTCTGACCTGCCATGTGGATAAGAGTGTGATCATACTTGTACAGTATCAAAGATGTTTGAAGAATTTTTATAATGTCAGTGAAGATACCTGGTACAGTAATAGCATTAATGTAAAACACAGTACTTTATTCAATGGCTGTAGTATCTAGGTTGTATATAACACTTGCCAGGTTTAGGTAGCTTTAGAATACAGGTTCCATTGTATGTACATGCAGGTGTTCTTCCCCTAACGCGGTTTGCTGTAGCGCATTATTGCTCTAACGCGGCATGATTTTGCGGAAGGAAATAAACATTGTAATGCTGGCACTGTTAGCGTAACGCAGTAATTTGAACCGGGCGGGCTGTGGAGGACCTAAAAGTGATGTTTGGAGTATTGCTAGTGAAATAGACTTTGATGGATTATTGTGTGTGTTCCCCCCCTTTACCTCATCTCTGGCACTGTGTGACTGCTCTTCTCCTCACATAAGGTACAGTACAATAAGTAAAAAAGTCCTGTATTGATCTAATGTATATTTTATTACCATAGTAATGCTTTTAGGAGGTTTAAATTGGGGGGTATAAAAAATTTTGCACCACAAGGGGGAAAAAAGTGGACTTTGGGCAGGGGTGCAGAAGGAAATAGGGGTTTTCAAGAGTACCTCAAACACGATACTTGCCTTGCACGAAGTTGGTGTGGAAGAAAATGCCCGCGTTAGGGAAGGAACACTTGAACATTATGAATTAAAAAGAAATACAGTGCATAAGCATTATCATAAATCTTTCAGTATGACACTACTTAGGCTAATGGAATTACAGGTATACTGCAGTTTAACGATGCAGTTGGTTAGGTAAAAACCCATCGCTATGTGGGGTCTTGTATATCGGGGTAGATTGAACATGTAAAGTGTAGGGATGTTTTTTAGCCGTGGGTTTTCCCCCCAGCCAAGTCCAGAACTCGCCCAAATGAGCCCAAAAACAAGTTTAAAGTCAATTTAAATGGCATGACAACTGTAAAAGATTCTAACCTAATTCTGACACCTGTAAATAATCCACTAAAACCAACAAATAAAATCTGAAAATCGTCAAATATAAGTCTGGAAAAAATCAGGCTTAGTAAACTGTACTCCTAAATGACAATGTTCACCCCACCTATGTCTAAAACACATTAATCTAAGTCTAAAATCAGTGTACAAATCAACCTAAACACACAATTTTAGTCTAAAATATCATCAAAATTGGTAAAAAAAAACAAAAAACCATCGTTGAACTGAGGTTTGGCCATTGTTAGGTGGGGTATGGTGGTATTTTTACCCCCATCATTAATCCAGGGCATCGCATTGAGGAGTATCATGTATCGTAGTATACCTGTACTTGAAAAGAGGTACAGAGTTGTGACGAGGTGCAATCAAAAAGTTTCGAAGCTCTTCCTGTTGAGAACGAACAGAACGCAGCAAGGTCATGCACGCAGCGTGGGCAAGCACCAACCTTCGTGAGTCAGTATGCCATGTGGTGTCGTGGTCTCAGCGTAGGGACTTACGTTACACACATTTTTATGACCACATGCATGTGCTCATTTGGGATCTCACTATGGATCTCAAACATGAGCCGAGAGCAAACATCAAATTCTTTGTCAGACTCGGGAAATCATCAGCAGAGACTCTTGAAATGCTTCAGCAGCCTACAGCAATGAGGCAGTGAGCCAGGCGAGGTGTTTTGGGTGGCACTTATGATTCAAGAGGGGCAGAACATCACTGGAGGATGACAGGAGGTCAGAGCAACCCTCCACGAGCAGAATCCCCGAAAATGTAAAAAAAATTCAATGAATTGTGCTTGAGGATTGTCGAATCACCATCAAGGAAGTTGCTGGCATCGTCGACGTGTCATTTGGAACAGTTCAGGGAATCCTCACGTCCGATTCGAACGTGCACTGCATCGCTGCCAAGTGGGTGTCCAGGCTCCGGACCCCCAAGCAGAAGCAGCACTGTGTTGAAGTCTGCCAGGATCTCCATCAACAGGCCCAGGATCACCCAACCTTCATGTCAAAAATCATCTCTGGTGATGAGAGTTGGGTCTACAGCTATGACCCAGAGACCAAACAACAGTCTTTGCAGTGGAGGAGCCTGCACTCTCCAAGACCAGTGAAGGCAAGGCAAGTCAGAAGCGCGACCAAGACCATGTTCGTCGTTTTTTTTCTATATTCGTGGGGTTGTGCACTGTGAATTCGTCCCTCAGGGTCAGACTGTCATCACCAAGTTCTTCTGTAATGTTTGGAAGCATCTGGGGGAGGACGTTCAGTGCAAATGACTTGAACTGTGGCATGAGGGCAATTAGATGCTCCATCATGACAACATGCCCACTCACAGTACTTTCAAAACGGACGAGTTTTTTGGCTGCATCAAGACAATCATTGTTCCTCACTCCCTGTACTTGCTGGATTTGACCCCCCTGTGACTTCTTCCTCTTCCCCAAGAAGAAGTTCAAGCTGAAAGGTCACCATTTTGACACTGTGGAGGAGATCCAGCGTGAGTCACAGATGGTACATGACACGCTTGAAGAACTGAGCTTCCTGGGAGCATTCCAAGCGTGGCAAAAGTACTGGGAGTAGTGTATCACTGCATAAGGTGACTGCTTTGAAGGGGATGGTGGCCAAATTTAAATCGGGTGCAGTTTTTTTACTTTTTATAGGTCTAGTCTTGGAGCTTTTTGATCGCATCTCGTACACATTTACTCTTGGAGGATTTTCAGAGTTATGGATCATGTAAAACTTAACCACTTCAGGTATTTTTTGGTGAATTGTCATACAGTATTCATATTTTTGCCATAGTGCTCTGTGATGCAGACCATATTTTAAATCTTTTACTGAAAATACTTTGTAATGGAACAGTTTTCAAAGTATTTTTTTCATGGTTGGGCCTGTTTAACAAACTAAATCAATAATGACTGTTCCTGAATCCTGGAAGACCCACCAGAAGCTTAGGTCAGTTGGCAGACAGTGACAGATGTTTATTATTTTCAACCATCACCATGGTGGCTGTGTGGTTAGCATAGCTAGATATGAAACTGCCTGCCCATTATAGCCAGAGTATGAATCCTCATATGGGCAGATGGCACAGTTCAACTCGGGTGTTAATCCACCTTTTGTAGGCTGATAGGTAAATGAGTACAGTAAACACATCCAAAACATGGCTAATTCTTCAGTAACTTCGACTGCGTTATAGGAATCTGCATGATGGGAGGAGATACAGAGTGTACAGTATAGGAAAAATGGCTTATGGCTGGAATCTTCCCCAGAGTTTCTCTAATCATCCCCAAGCCTGCTCTAACCACGTCACATAAGACTTAAATGTACCAAACAATGATAAATTATACACACTGTAGTGTGGCTCACAAGAACAGAAGGGTAGACTAATTTGGTGTGAGGGTAGATCCAAGACTGAAAGGGGCAGTTGCTGCCCCTCTGCATTAATGTTTTGATGTGCTTCATCTCAGTGTTGTTTCTGCTGCTGCTCAGACTCCAGTAGGAATCCCTTAATGTCTGTTGCAGACACCACCACCCTTGCTCTTGAGTTCCTTGTGGAGGCACCTTGTTAAGCAGGTTAAGGTAGTAACTGATTATTATCACCTGCCTTTAGCAAGACGAGACAGTGTGTGCTTGCAGGTTCACTTTTTGTATCTGAAACTGTTTTTAATATACTGCTTTGTCTGTATGTCCATGCACTTCAGTCCTCATCTCTAAGAAGTCTCATTAATGATCGTGTGTTCTTCAAGAGTTTCAGCAGCAGAGAAGATTGCGTTCAGTTTGTTCAAATTTCCTTTCTCTCTTTGGGGTGATAGCTGTTCTTGGAGTTGTGTTCTGCTTCAGATCTTTCCATCACTGCTTTTTGAGTCACCAGTGCTGCTTCTTTATCTAATATTAGTGACTTCCAAGATCTCTTCCTTAGTCACAGCCTTCCCATCTGGCAGCCTTCTTACATCTGCAACTGCCTCCTGTTTAGCTGTGTCCGGACACTGAATCACTGTCAGCTGGAGGTTCATGAAAGTGTGGGACCAAGGCCTGCCAAGCATTTTTAATAGTCACACCATTTAAATCACCCCATGCCTCTAAATGGAACCTAAGAGCTTTCCTTAAGCTAAACTTGACACTGATCATAATAGCACCAATATAACTGGCAGCTGCACTCACATTTTCCACTTTGCCATGATTACCCACACTCATAAATTCACTTTTTTTACAATCATCAGGCACAGGATTGAGCTCATCAGTGTCCAAATCTTATAAACCATCACAGCCTAAGTAGTAATTTCTTGTGAGGAGTCATTCTGAGCACAAAGATAAACTTACAGCTTCTGTTGTTATTTATTTTTTTTTTTTTACAGTGTGACAGCCTCCTCGTTCAGGTGGCTGAATCAGGGAGGTTGTCTTGGGAGTCAAAAACAAAACATGCACACAAGGGTGCATTGTTGGCTAATAGTATGCTCTTAATGGAAGCTCCCAGCTTTTCACACTTCCACATGATTCCCCAGTGAAGTGCTCAGTTGGTAGAGTGGCGGCCTGCAGTCCTACTGGACCCAAGTTCAAATTCACATTGGGGCAGGGAACAGTTTAAAGGTTTGAATTTAATAAAAGCAGACTTTACTGATCTACCAGAAGACCCCTGCCAACATGTTGTAAAAATACCTCCATAAATGCCCCCACCATCCATCCACCCCTCTCCTGGTGACGACTCCAGGAGCTGCCTGGAACCACTGTCTGAATCACTCCTTCTTCATTTCTGTAACATTCATGACCTTTCCTCTAACTTTCACTTTGTTGAACACCACCTCTCCTCCTCTAAACCTCACCTTCTCTTCCTCTCTGAGACTCAGTTGTCTGAGGCAACTGACAGCAAACCCTTTTCTGTATCCTCCTACTTTCGCTATTCTCATTTCAAAGCCAAAGGTGGCTGTTGCGTATATGTGCACAACGATCTATCATGCTCTCGTGTTCCTGAACTTGATTCTTCTGAATTCTCTACTCTCTGGCTTTGGCTGTCCTGTCATTCTCTGACTAAGTATATCTGTGCTATTTACTTATCTCCTAATTTGACTATCAAAAATTCTTTGTCTATCTTACTTCTACGTTGGAACACATTCTATCCATTTATCCTTTCTTTGAAATCTCCATTCTAGGAGATTTCAATGTTCACCATCACCTTTGGCTCTCCTCTCCTTTCACTGATCCACCTGGTGAACAAGCCTACATCTTTTCTATCCTTAATGACCTAGAGCAGCTTGTACATCACCCTACCCCTATCCCTGACCGCCTTGGAGAGAGTTCCAACATACTTGACCTCTTCCTAACAACTAATCCTTCTGCTTACACTGTTAATCTTTTCTCTCCGTTGGGCTCCTCCGATCATAACCTTATTACCTTAACCTGTCCTATCGCTCCAGTACGACCTGTGGACCCTCCAAAGAAACGCCATCTGTGGCACTTTGGAGCTGCAGATTGGGAGGCCCTTAGGCAGTACAGTAAACCCTTCATAAGCCGAACTATATGGGGCTCTATCCTGGTTCGAATTACCAAATTTTCCGTCTTACCGAATTTTCACCCCCCAAAATTGCCAAATTACCAAATTTTCACCCTCCAAAATTGCTAAGACAATACCTATTACTTGTCCTTTCAACACTAAATTAAAGAAGCATATATAAATAAATAAGTTATGACAAAAAACAATGTACTGTAGTGCATTTAATATACCTTTAACCCCTTCAGTGCTGGGTGTATTTTCATTTTGTTCTTGCTGCCACCAGACAATTTTAGTCAGTGTAGGTTGGATCTGTGGAAGTGCTCGGGGTTGGTACAGCCTTCGTTAGCCCCTTCAGTATGTGAGTCCAGTCCTGAGTGCCATAAAATCGGCTGGAGGAAGAGTAAATAAAGTAGAAATAAACGTCACAGTACTGAAGTGGTTAATTGGTAGAAAATCATTCACAAAGGCAGTACAGACCATCGGCAGTGTGTGTTGGAGATGGATTTTCACCCTCCCAAATTGCAAAAACAATACTTATTACTGGTCTTCTTAACACTAAAGTAAAGGAGCATATACAGTGTATAAATTAATAAAGAAAGACAAAAAGAAAGAATTCAGTGCACATAATTTGCCTTTCGTTAGAGGCAGTAGATTCAACGGCAGTTTGTTTTGTTTTGAAGACGGATGTGGTGGAGGTGGTTGAGTTCACACTTTACAGTAAATTCTAAAAAGTACCCTGTATTTATTTCACTCTACATTAAGAACTAAACTTAAATGTAATCTCTGTGATAGACTCAGTGTAACACCTTTCGTTAGAGGCAGTAGATTCGTCGGCAGTTTGTTTTGTTTTGGAGACGGAGGTGGTTGAGTTCACACTTTAACGTAAATTCTAAACAGTACCCAGTATTTATTTCACTCTATATTAAGAACTAAACTTAAATGTAATCACTGTAATAGACTGCAGTGTAACACCTTTCGTTAGAGGCAGTAGATTCGTCGGCATCTTGTTTTGTTTTGGAGATGGAGGTGGTGGAGGTGGGTGAGTTCACACTTTAACATAAATTCTAAACAGTACCCAGTATTTATTTCACTTTATATTAAGAACTAAACTTAAATGTAATCACTGTAATAGACTGCAATGTAACACTTTCAGTAATAATAGTACTGAACTTTAATCATGATCGCTACACTAAGTCACCCGCGCATTTTTTTTTTTTTTTTTTTTATAGCTTCATTCCTTTACGACTAGAGGTGCCAGTATCACTTCTTTTAAGCTTTGAACCTTCCATGGCAAGGCAGAAGGCAAAAGGAGAGCACTGCTCAGCACTAGTTGACAGTAAGAATGGTGCAACTACCGTCTCCAAAAGCACGCAGCAGACTTGCACCACGTGTCCGCCTGGTGTGTGCACCTGGCACAATTTCTCCCCCTACTTTCGCATTTCGGCCTACTTTCATACATGCTCTCGGCCTGAGTTCAGCTAACTGAAGATTCCATCTTCTAAAAGTTCGACTTATGGAAGGTTTACTGTACTTCGATTTTCCTTGGAATGATTATTGCTACCATGGCCGGGAGCCATTTATGTGTGCCTTCCGCATTGCGGAGGTTATTCTCTCGGGCATGGAAGCATACATTCCTTTCTCATATCCTCTGACTAATGCAAGAAAGCCTTGGTTTAATCACGCTTGTTCTAATGCTGTCCGCAACAAGGAGAGGGCCTTTAAAAGGTACCGTAGCCAACCCACCCCTGAATCACATCTTTTTTATATTTCTGCCCGGAATCGTGCTAAGTCTGTTCTTCTCTCTGCAAAAAATAATTTCATCCGTGCTAAATGTTCTCAACTCTCCAACTCGAATTCTTCTCGCTCCTTCTGGCACCTTGCCAAAAACCTTTCTAACAACTTTACCTCATCATCCTTCCCTCCTCTTTTCTACTCTGATGGCACTGTAGCAATTTCTTCTACTGATAAAGCAGATCTCTCCGCTCATACTTTCTACTCCAATTCCACCTTAGACGATTCCGGTGTTGTTCCTCCATCACTTCCCCCCCTCTGACTTCCTCATGACTGACATTAAAATTTCTTCAGCTTATGTATTTTCTGCCATCACTGGCCACAATACTAACAAGGCATATTGGCCAGATGGAGTCCCTCCTGTTATCCTAAAAAACTGTGCTTCTGTTCTTACACCCTGCCTAAGTAAACTCTTTCACCTTTGTCTGTCAACTTGTACCTTTCCTTCTTGCTGGAAGTTTGCTCTCATTCAGCCAGTCCCAAAGAAGGGTAACCATTCCTAACCCTCTAACTATCGTCCAATTGCTTTAACATCCTGTAAGTTTTCGAGTCAGTTCTTAGCAGGAAAATCTTAAAGCATCTCTCCTATAGTAACCTTCTTTCTGTTCGTCAGTATGGGTTCCGTCAGGGACACTTCACTGGCGATCTTCTCACCTACCTTTCAGACTCCTGGTCATCCTCCTTTCGGGACTCTGGCGAAAGCTTTGCCATTGCACTTGACATCTCAAAGGCTTTCGATCGAGTCTGGCATAAATCTTTAATTTCCAAACTGCCCTCCTACAGTTTCTATCCTTCTATCTGTGCCTTCATCTCTAGCTTCCTTTCTGGTTGTTCTATAGCCGCTGTTGTAGACGGCCATCGTTCTTCTCCTAGACCTATCAACAGTGGTGTTCCTCAGGGCTCTGTCCTATCACCAACTCTCTTCCTTTTATTCATCAATGACCTTCTAAGCTGTACATCTAACCATATCCACTCATATGCTGATGATTCCACCCTTCACCTTTCCATCCGGTTTCCGCAACGTCCATCTCAGCAGTTACTTCAACAAACAGGGGATGAGGCTATGGCACACTTAATGTCCGACTTAGGCTCGTATCTCTGACTGGGGTAAAAATAATCTTGTTATTTTTAATGCATCAAAAACTCAGTTCTTACAATTATCAACCCGACAAAATCTTCCTCAGGATTACCCACTAATGTTTAATAATGTCCAGCTCAGTCCTGCATCATCCTTGAACGTGCTTGGGGTTTCATTCTCTCGGGACTTATCTTGGAAAGAACATATTACATCTCTTGTGAAATCTGCTTCTAAGAGATTAGGTGTTCTAAGCCAACTCCGAACTTTCTTTACCCCTGCACAGTTGTTGACCTTGTACACGGGTTTTATTTGCCCATGTATGGAGTACAACTCTCATGTGTGGGGAGGCTCCCCACATGCAGCTCTTCTCAATAGGGTGGAGTCAAAGGCTTTTCATCTCATTAACTCTCCTTCTCTTACTGATTCCCTTCAGCCTTTGTCTCTTCGCCGCACTGTTGCATTTTTATCTCTCTTCTATCGCTACTTCAATGGTCACTGTTCCTCTGAACTGTCTGCTTGCATCCCTCCACCTCTACGACGGGCACGTAGTACCCGTCTAGCAACAAACTCTCATTCCTTTTCTGTCCAACTCTCTAATGCAAGAGTTAACCATTACTCCCAGTCCTTCATTTATGCAACTGGTCAGCTCTGGAACTGTCTTCCTGTGTCTGTATTCCCTACTTCCTATGATTTCCAGTCTTTCAAATGCAGTGTGTCCAGGCATCTTGAAATGAATGATCTTGAATTTGGCTCTCTTTTGTATTGTTTTTGTTTTTTCTTGGAGGGAACAGTATACGGGCCCATGACCTTTGGTTCCTTCTTCCTTGCATTAAAAAAAAAAAAAAAATCGAACTTGTAAATATGGTTGCTGGTGTACCTACTGTCTTTGATCACTGCTTTCAGAATCGCAAGGAACTCAGCTGCTGCTGCCTTATCAGCGCTGCCTCTCTTGCTCATTATGCAAATTCTTTACAAGCCCTTGTAGTTGATTGTGGTTGATGATGAGGTGAAACAGGTAGGATGCCTTGAATCACTTTGCTTTGTCCCCTAGACAACATTCTGATTTTGCATAAAATGTTCTCCCATGCTGTTGGCTTTGCATTAAGTCCAGAGGTACCCCTTCCT
Source organism: Birgus latro (assembly GCA_018397915.1). NCBI lineage: Eukaryota > Metazoa > Arthropoda > Malacostraca > Decapoda > Coenobitidae > Birgus > Birgus latro. The sequence goes on along the minus strand of JAGKTI010005673.1, from coordinate 4,908 downwards.
TCTCTTTGCATTTGATGTAGAATGTCAGATATCCCTGGACCAGGGTAATGTCAGACACGTGTGCTCTTTCATTCATTGTTGAGGCACTGTAGGTCTTCACTGTACAGTAGTGAAAATCTTCTTTTGTTCCATGTACATTGTTCTTGTGGTCAACTGATTGACATCATAATTCTTGGCAGTGTCATATTTCCTCTCATTTTCTTTGATTATTTGGATAATCTTACCTTTTACTTGTAGTTTTGGGACTTTAGTTTCTTTCTGGATGGTTCTAGAGGCGTCATGGTTGTGGAGCAAAGCTCATACACAGGCTGTAGCACATGTGACCTTGGGCAGCATGGTGTGCTGTTCTAGTCATAACCACTTTGAAGCAAGGCTGTGCTTAAGTAAAGTGGGCAGAGGGTAACAGGAAAATGACCTCACTGGCTTGCAGTTGCTCAGTGAAGTACTGTACTAGGAAGCCACATGCCTTGTGCTATGGCACATTTGCCATTGCAGCAACATGTACTGCCATATTTAAGTACATGTTGTGGTGGATATAGCCACATTGCATTACCCTTGAGAACCTGAACAGGTATAACATAGAAGGTTGACCAGTCAGTCAGCCTTCTGTGAAATACACTAATCACCCAATTATCCAATGTAATAGACCCAAAGGCATGTCTGGGTAATGGCTCTGTCCGGATAATGGACATCTCCCCTAGCCCCTTCCTCCCCTTCTTACATGCCCTAACTTTGAAAGCCATTTCAAAAGGCCACTACAGTACATTGTACAACACTGTTCCTGGTGTTTTACACTACTGTATCTGGTCAAACAGACCTATAAACCACAACCAAGCAATTACCATGATCAAGCAGACCCATCAGCCACAGACAGGCAATCACCACTGCAGGCCCATACCCCACAGTGACATGAAAAAATACTGTACTGAATAGTACTGTCCATGATAAGATTGGCTACACAAGAAAAATGCAGTGGGCAAACAAAATGTTATGGCAAAATGGAATAAAATATTGGTAAAGTAAAATAAAATAAATATCATGGAACAGTACAGTAAGCTAGAATAAAATCAAGGAACAGTACAGTCAGCCAGAATAAAGCTGGCTACACGAGAAAAAGGCAGTGGGCACACAAAACGTAATGGTAAAATGGAATAAAATCTTGATAAAACAGAATAACTTCATGGAATAGTAGTAGGCTAGAATAAAATCAAGGAACAGTACAGTCAGCTAGAATAAAGTGAAGGTAACACTCACAATTCCTTGCAGGGGGTCGGGTGGAATAACCCTCTAGCTCCTTGACTCTGACTGAGTCAAGACTACCCTCTCCCCTTTCCCTGGTGAAGGGGCTGTTATCACACCCTAGGAAGAGGCATGTGAGGAATAGCAATGCCTGAAGCAGGTAGGAAATCACCACAAAAGCGACCATGTGTACTGCCATGACAACTTTCCCAGAGATGTTTACTCAGTGGTTGTTGGGCAGGAAATGACATCTGAGGGGGCCTTTAGTGGACGCTGAGTGAACTACGGAGCCAGGCAGCATGGCGCCACTGGGCTATTCTTGCCTGCCTGGGCGAGAAATGTTCACACGGCCAACATTTCACCCTGGAGGCGAGAACTTTGTCCCAGTACAGTAAGACCTCACTATAACGGACTAATTGGGGCTCAGGCCAGTCCGAAATATGCGATTTTCCGATAAAAGCAACATCCGGACTTACCCCTGCTAATCCGGACTTTTTCCGATATATCAGACGTTAGTCCAGATTGCATCAGTGGTTTTCACCACCATTGCAGTATTGTACTGTGTTATACCTTCACTTCATTAATCAAATGGTATAATAATACTGTACTGTGCACTGAAAAACATGTTTTTTACTTGTCTTATTGTGGTGAACATAGGTGAAGTTGTCAGGCAGTCCGGACTGCTTTCTGGCTATATCGGACTTTTTCCATATATATTGGAGTTTAGTCCGGTAGCTCCTCGAGTCCGATAAAGGCGAATTCCAGTCTACTGAAGTCCGTTATATCGAGGTTTTACTGTATTTTGAAAGAATGTACGATTAATGGTTTCATACAGCCAGATGACAGTGTACGGATAATTATCTGAACTGATAGTAGACATTCGGATAATCAGATCATTACTGTATATGATTGATATTATGAGTGAGCACATTATAGGCATGTTTAGGATTAAACCTCGAGGAGGCAGATGAGGTAACTTTAATGAAGTAGTGGTTTTGTATCTTAGGATCAATGATGAATGACAAGCCATAGGCTCAAGGATCCAAGTTATGGAAGTGAACACTGTACAGTATTAAGTTCCTCATGTCATCTGTCCGCAATTTTACCTTTTTTATTTTATGTATATACAGTATACAGTATATATATGTACAGTATGTAACAAAAAAATCTTGACTCTACCTTTGGTAGGTAGGAAGTTAACTGAAAAAAATATCGGTAGAGAGATGGCTTGTGGTCCTAACGGACTCAGGTTCAAATCCTCGCAGAGTCAGGGAACAGTTTAAGGATTTGAATTTCGTTAAATCAAGCTTTACTGATCTACCAGAAGACCCGCCGACATGTCATAAAAATACCCCCGCTAAAACCAATACGCCAGTCCTGTATGAGACAGCCCTAGCCTGTATTCAATATGGATGGTGGGTGTTAGTGCCGAAGTGGTGACATGTAGAGGTGTATGGTATGTAGGAGGACTGCTGGGCCTTGATAGCAGGCTGTGAAGCCTATGCTCAGAGTCACACACACACACACAGCTGGGCCTTGATAGCAGGCTGTGAAGCCTATGCTCAGAGTCACACACACACACACACACAGCTGGGCCTTGATAGCAGGCTGTGAAGCCTATGCTCAGAGTCACACACACACACACACAAACACACACACACACACACACTGCCTGACAACTACAGAATAGACTGGAAAAAGTTAGCACACGTAGTGAGGAACAAGAAAAAGAAGTCACAGAATTAAAGTTGAGTAACGAATCTGCATCAAATGAAATAAAACAGCTGAAGAGGGAGAATAAGAGGTTGGAAGAAGAAAGGGACAGAATAAAAAGTAAACTAGATGAGTACGAATCAAAATCGAGGAGGCAAGATGAGCATATTCAGGAAATCAAGGAGCAACATAAGGGGTGGAAGAAAGTACAGGAGGAAGGAAATGTAAATTTGAAGGAGATCATAGAACAACAAAGTAAGGAAAAAGTGGAGAAGGAAGTAGTTAGAGTACTAAGAAGTAGAGAATCTTTGGTCAGGGATGTAGCAGACAAGAAAAAATGTGTGATAATTTCAGGAATAAAAGAAAAACGAATGACAGTAAGATCTGAAAGAGAGAGAGAGGAACTGAGCAAGGCTAAAGAAATAATATCACTGGTTATGGAGGGAAACAATGAAGCCCAAGAAGAGATTGAAGAAGTGTTTAGGTTAGGAAAGTACAAGGATGGTGTGGCAAGGCCCTTGAAAGTAAAGTTTAAGTCCCAAGTAATAGTGAATGAAATCATAAGTAGAACGTGGAAATTGTCAGAGAAAGAGGGGTTTAAAAATGTTTGGATTAGGAGAGATGCAAATGAAGAGGAAAGAGCTAAATTAAAGGAGTTAGTAAAGGAAGCAAAGATAAAAAACGAACAACGAACGGAGAAAGAGAAAACAGAGTTCTATTGGAGCGTTATGGACCAGAAATTGAGAAAGTGGTACCGACGGAAGGAAGGAGAGACAAGAGTATAAAAAACGATGAAAAAAGTTTGAAAGTGGATGGACTAATATCGGCAAGGTTAGAAATCAATGATTTTTTGAGGGTACACGAACCTGATGTTATGTGCTTTGTAGAGACTAAATTGAAAGAAGATATTGATATTCATATGGGAGGTGGGAAATACAAATTATAGAGGAGACAGAAAAGAAAAAATGGGAGGAGGAGTGATGATAGCAGTGAAGGACAATATAAACGTAGAGACTGTGGAAATGGCAGAGGGCAGGGTCGAAGCGATAAATATGAAATTAGAAACTGGGGAGAATGGTAAGAGAGATATGGCAGTGGTATATGTTCCCCCTAAGACTAGAGCATGGAATGACGATGAATACCAGGAGATGTTGTCAGACATGGTTAGTTATCTACAGAAAGTGATCGAGAAAAGCAACAATATAATCCTAATGGGTGACTTTAATTGTAAAGAGGTGAACTGGGAGGAATGGGACTCGGGAGGCAGCGAAGATTCGTGGGGCACTAAATTGTTAAATATAGCAATGAATAATGTAATGACACAGTGGGTTAAAGAAGAGACACGATTCAGAGGTGATGACACACCAGCAAGATTAGATTTGCTACTATCCAAAGAACCTGATGTAATTGAATCTTTAAATTATCTGTGTCCTATAGGAAAAAGTGATCATGTGGTCATTGAGTTCCAGATGATAACAGGGAACGTGGTGCCAAGAGATGAGCTTTATAGCCAATGAAGATACAACTTTGGGAAAACAAACTTTGCAGAATTGAGAAAATTTTTTGAAAATGCGGACTGGAGAAAATTCAGAGAAACAAGAGAGATACAGAGGAAGTGGGATATCTTTTTAGACCTTTACAATTTGGGAGTGGAAAAATATGTGCCAAGAGCAAGTGGGAAAGAAAACAGGAAAAAGGTCTGGTTTAATAGAAGGTGTATGATAGCGAAAAAATAGAGGGACATGGCATGGAACAAATGGAGAAAGAGAGGTAATATCAGAGCAAAGGAAGAATATAAAAGAACTAGAAATGAATATACAAGAATACGTAGAGAGGAAGAAAGGAACTTTGAAAAAGGTATAATTGACAAATGTAAGGATGAACCCAAATTGTTTTATAGATTTTTTAATGGCAGATTGAAGCAAAGGGAAGGAATCACCAAACTGAAGGTAGAAG
>JAGKTI010005672.1:26230-43892 GCA_018397915.1 Birgus latro | reverse complement strand
ACAAAATGATCCCCTATCACTTGTAAAGCCAAGCTATTCTCCACTCCCTAGGGATTCTGATGTATTTCTTGCCTTTTCTATGATAACACTTTTTCTGTATTGGCCTATCTTTCTTACAGTACTCAGCAGACCTACATAACAATAATGTAGTATTAGTAGTTGTTCCCTAGGCAGTCTGGCCTGACAGCTCCGAGTCCCTAAAGAAGGCCATGGCTGAGACTGGACTTTCCCACAGAGCTCTCAGAGAGCGTATGTTGTGTTGTTGGCGCAGGTGATTGTGTGCAATGCAGTCTTCCATAATGTGCTTAATAATATGGAATGCTGTGTTGCATCCTGGACAGGCATCAGCAACGGAGTCATCCAGCCTCTTCTGATAACTCAGAGAGCTGGATGATGCCCACATCTCAGCCTGATCAAGTGGACCCTGTGCTCACGAGGGAGAGAGGATTCAGAAGGGTGGATATCAGGAGGCCGTGCATATAGATGTGTTTTGTCTTTAAGTGACTGAATGGAGCAGCGAGTGATTTGAGTATGGATATGCTTCTGGAAGCTAGTTTGCAGTGGGCAGAGGGGGAGAGATGATGATATTTTTGTATATCATGTGCTGGGTATTGTTTTGATGTTCCTTGGTGTGTGTGGATGTGCTGCCATGTAGTGTAGTGGATGGTGTGGGTTTGTGGAGGGTGTGGCAAGAATTTGTGTGCCTCTCTTGTCTAGATAATCCTTGACTTTGAAAACTTTGGTTTCTTGATGCAGGTGGTCTGTGGGTGTAGTAGCTGTGCTGCCTGTGATCAGGGCCATGTTCTGTATGGTCTGTAGAGTGTTATAGTTTGTTTTAGTGTGGTTAGAAGCCCAAGCAGGCCTTGCATAATTCATCAGTAAACGTATATATTGTTTGTATACTGTGGTGGTGGTTTCTCTTTTGTGTCCAAATGTTGTATGGGTGACCTTAAGGCTTTGAGTCTTGGTGTTAATTTGTCTTTAATGTTTTTGATGTGTTGTTTAAATGACATTGATGTATGTTACATTAAGGATTTTTTTTTTTTTTTTTTGAGAGGGGGGGGGAGTGTTGTTTATGAAGTGTGGAATGTGTCTGTGTGTCTGTGTTCTGCAGTGCAGTTTGTGAGAAGGGTCAGTGTAGATTTGGCTGGGGCTATTTTGAGCCAGTTTGTGGTGAACCATTCATGTAGTGTGTTGAGGTAAGATTGGAGGATGTGTGCGGTTGTGTTTACGTTTTGGTGTGTACATGTAAATGTGCTTAGGAAGCTATGTGTATTTGTGGTGTGTGGATATGTTGTGCATGTATAGGTTAAAGAGTGTAGGAGACAAAACAGATCCTTGGGGGACACCATTTGTGAAGTTTCTAATGTTTAATGACCAACTGGCAAATGTTACCTTTTTTTTTTTTTATGCAAGGAAGAAGGAACCAAAATTTTTTTTTTTTAATGCAAGGAAGAAGGAACCAAAGTTTTTTGTTTTTAATGCAAGGAAGAAGGAACCAAAGTTTTTTTTTTTTAATGCAAGGAAAAAGGAACCAAATGCTAGGAGCCTGCAAAGCAGTTCCTTCCAAGAAAAAAACAAAACTAATACAAAAGAGGGCCAAATTCAAGATCTGTTCATTTTGAGATACCTGGACACACTGCGTTTGAAAGACTGAAGATCGTAGGAAGTAAGAAATACAGACACAGGGAGACAGTTCCAGAGTTGACAGAGTTGACCTGTTGCATAAATGAAAGACTGGGAGTAATGGTTAACTCTTGCATTAGAGAGTTGGACAGAAAAGGGATGAGAGTCTGTTGCTAGACAGCACCTGTCGTAGAGGTGGAGGGATGCAAGCAGACAGTTCAGAGGAGCAGTGACCATGGAAGTAACGATAGAAAAGAGATAAGGAAGCAACAGTGCGGTGAAGAGACAGATGTTGAAGGGAGCTAGTAAGAGGAGGAGAGTTTTTGAGACAAAAAGCCTTTGACTCCACCCTATTGAGAAGAACTGTATGTGGGGAGCCTCCCTACACATGAGAGTAGTACTCTTCACAGGGGTGAATAAAACCCATGTATATAACAACTGTGCAAGGGTAAAGAAGGTACGGAGTCAGCTTAGCACATCAAATCTCTTGGAAGCAGATTTTACAAGAGATGTAATATGATCTTATAAATCTTGAGTGAATGAAACCCCATGCATGTTCAAGGATGGTGCAGGATTGAGCTGGATATTGTTAAACATTAGCGGGTACTCCTGTGGAAGATTTTGTTGGGTTGGTAGGTGTAAAAACTGAGTCTTTGATACATTATAAAAAAGATTATTTTTACCTCAGTCAGAGATATGAGCCAAGTCAGATATTAGGTGTGCCATAGCCTCATCCCTTGTTTGTTGAAGTAATTGCTGAGATGGACATTGCAGGAACTGAATGGAATGGTGAAGGGTGGAATCATCAGCATACGAGTGGGTAGGGTTAGATGTACAGCTTAGAAGGTGATTGATGAATAAAAGGAAGAAAGTTGGTGATAGGACAGAGCCCTGAGGAACACCACTGTTGATGGATCTAGGAGAAGCCGTCTACAACATCGGCTATGGAACGACCAGAAAGGAAGCTGTAGGTGAAGGCACAGATGGAAGGATAGAAATCATAAGAGGGCACTTTGGAAATTAAAGATTTATGCCAGACTCGATCAAAAATCTTAGAGATGTCAAGTGCAATGACAGATCTTTCGTCAAAGTCCCAAAAGGAGGATGACCAGGAGTTGAAAGGTAGGTGAGAAGATTGCCAGTGGAGCGTCCCTGGCAGAACCCATACTGATGATCAGAAAGAAGGTTGTGATAGCAAAGATGCTTTAAAATTTTTCTGTTAGGAATAGACGCGAAATCTTTTGAGACACAGGATTTTAAAGCAATTGAACGATTGTTAGAGGGTTGGGAATGGTCACCCTTCTTTGGGACTGGCTGAATGAGAGTGCATCTGCCTGCTAAATAGTTTGCCAGCCATCTTTTTGTGTTATTGTGCATGTTTGTGTTGAATATTTTGTTTGTGAGGTTGTGGTGGGGGGATGGTATCTGCTGCTTTGCTAATGTCTAGTGTGACTAGGAGTGTTCTGTGTGGTGGCCTAGCTGAATTGATGCCATCAAAAACTCTCTGTGTAAGGTCTGTAAGAAGAGTGTTTGTGGATTGTAGTGGTCTAAAACCATGTTGTGATGGGGCTAGGGGGATGTGAGGTGTAACTAGTTGTAATACCAGTCATTCAGTGACTTGGAGGGTGTGCAGAGGAGTGTGATATGGCTGTGTGAGGAAGGTAATGTGGGGTCTTTGTTGGCTTTGGGGATAATGTTAATTTGTACAGTTACCTCAGTCTTTATTTCTGTACCCAGGCACAATCATAACCCTCTTCCACTCTGCTGGTAAAATTTAATTCATCCAAGCCTCCTATGTATCCAGCACACATTTTATTCCACTCTCTCCATAACATTTAATAATCTTAGCATATACCTCTTCAGTACCTGATGCCTTCTAATTCTTGAGCATTTACACAGCATTCTTCATTTTTGCCAGTTTTGCAAAGACATTAGATTTCAGGGACTTGCTTGTGTAATGCTGCAGGTACCATTATCGAAAAGGGAGAGAAAACAAAGCCTTCATTTTTTCTCTGTTACCCTTCAGCTAATTCAGGTCTAAAATCATTAGTTTTGTGCCTCTGATACTCCTGTGGTCAGGTGATGTAGGGTATGTCCTTCCCTCCACCGATGTAAGAAAAGAATCAGCCTCAGGGTTTCTGTTACATACACTAGGTTTTATGTAAGGGATATTTCTTGCGACCAGTGTAGTAGGTAAGTGATGCATCAGGACACAATACATCAGGGTTATCAATAAATACATTCACAGAGTGTTGTCAAAAATTTACATTTATCGAATGTTGAGTACAAAACCAGTGCCAGTGAATACTATTACTCCATACTGGCCAAGTAGTTAGCATCACTAGCTATGAAGCTATTTCCCTGAAAATGCCAATGTTCAAATCCTTGTGCAGGGAGCTGGCATCACTTGCTGAGGTGTCCATCCATTTTTTGTGGGTTGGTAGGTGAAATAATTCACCTAGGGGTGGAGACAGTGGTCATTTGGATGATGCAGTGGGCTTTTATCACTTTTTAGAGTGAATAACCTGCCACAGGCTCAGATGCTTAGGTTACTGAGATTAACACTGCAGCTGAGCACCTCCTGGTGTTTGCCATCACTTATACCTTTTACCCCTTGGTGTATACTTGAGGGTGCTGGTATGCAGGGTTAGATGTGAAGTAAGAAGTAAGAACAGAAGGGGCATAGCCACACAGGTACAGCAGTACTGTATTTTGTTTAGTAAGCAGTCCTTTATATAAAAATGTAGATACTATATTACATTGATAGTGGGTACGTTTGACTAAACAGTACTGTATTAAGTTGTTGCAGCCATCTCTGCTGCATCATGTTTAATTAGCATTTGTTCTGCTTTTCTGCTTGAAGCAATACATAGGGTACTACTGTGTGTTGCTGTTTGAGAAGAAATGTGATTTACATGAGGTGGGTGTTTGGCTCATATATCTTTTGTTGATTTTGAATCTAATCTATATGTTGATTATTGCAGGGCTTAATAAAGTCATGCAGTACTGTTTAAAACTGTGAATCGTTTTTATTTGTATTGTCAGCAGGTAGAATATGATGGAGATGAATCAATAATTTTAATTATTTCCAAGCTCGCCACCACTTCTCATATCAGCTAAGCACAAGTGTATCTGTACAAATCGCTCATGATTTCTCATACTTACTAGTTAATGTTCCCATAGTGACTATTACCTCATATTCTTACTCCCACTACATTCACACCACCATTCATCCATCCATCATCGAATCCTATGTTGCCCTATGAGGAGTGGAGGAGCCTGGGGTTAGGCAAGTTGGTTCTGACATTTACGATGAGACTGACATTGTTAAAGCCTTCCATTAAACACAGGAGGGGGAGAGGAGTTTGAGGGGGAGGGGATGGAGGGGCTTTTCTCCTCTAATTCATGTCCTTGAAGTGGTAAAAAGTTTCTTGTTCTTAATACTTTATTCCTGTGTAAACATGGGAAATTGGTTAGGATGATGGTGATGTTTAGTATTGTTCTTTTTCAGGCAATTTGAGGAATGGCAAGATGAACGGCAGCGTATTGCTCAACTTAGTTCACAACGATTCTTGTATCCTAACCAAAACCAGGAAACTGATAGTGATCCACAAGGACCCTTGCCTCCAGTAAGTAACAGTTATTTTTCAGTATTGCATAATATAGTATTACCTAATTTCTTGGCATATAAGACACTGGACTCTATAAGATGAACCCCAATTTTGGACGAGCAAGTCTCAGGAAAAAAAAGTTTTTGACGCATAACCAACACCCACTGAAACCCTAGCTTGATACAGTCACAGCCACACAAATGCACACTCGACTTCAATTTTTCCATTCAGTGCTATTCATCAGTCAATAATTTCATTATTACTAAATAAAAGAACTAAAATAGTGAAAATATGTACTGCACTATTAAGTATAAACACTGCCAATTACTGCTGTCCTTCCATCTACTTTTTAACTGAGCCTGAATCAGGTGGGTCTGTTACATATTCATATCCCAGGATCTTTATTCAGTACTGTTCAACAGTTTACTATATCATCATCATCATCATCATCATCTGGACCTCGTCTCCCACTCTAGGGCAGGGTGAGGAGTAGCAACGTCCAGACAGCCAAGGTTTGCCCAATTCAGTGGGCCACACATCCATTCACTCATCATTCAAGCCCATGGAATTCTGGCTCCATCAGATATAGAACTGAAAATCTGTAACAGTATATGTACACCAGAAATTGCTTGGCCACCCTTCATCTTCATGGTTGAGCTTGACCCAGCTGAGTTTGTCCTCAAATCATTTGATTGCCTGTAAAGTATCATCATAATTCATTCAAAGAGAATATTAAATCACAAAAATTAAAGGCCAGTGTAAGTTACAAGCACTTGTCTGTTGTAGAAATCCATGCTTGCATTGAAGACTCACAGTCGTATTCACCAGCAGACACCAAGTGGCAGCGCTGTTAGTGTGCAAACACGGAGTTCGGTTTGTCCTTGAGTCACTTGATTGCATATAAAGTATCAGCATGATTCGTGCAAAGAGAATATTAAATCACAAAAAATAAAGGCCAATAAAAGTTACAGTACAAGCACTTGTTCATGGTAAAAATCCATGCTTGCATTGAGGACTCTCAGTCGTATTCACCAGCAGACCAAATGACAGTGCTGTCAGTATGTAAACACAGTTGTGGCTGTCCTCAAGGTTTGTCCTAAATCTTATGAGTAAACATTCAAGTGCATCTTTTTTTTCATCTTCATCATCATCATCCAATTCTGTGTTGCCCCATGAGGAGCGTGGGATCCCTGGGCTAGGCAAGTTGGTCTTGACATTTAAGATGAGAATGACCACTCATCCCTGAGTGGCATTATATGAGCAGTAAACCCCAACCACCCCTCAGATATAAACCTGCATAGGCTTAATCCAATTGGAACACCTTATTTGCCCACTAAACCACAAGGCGCCATAATTTGGCTATATCGTTACCACCCATCGTAGTCAATGGTGTCCTGGTGCACAGGTAACTGTTTGACTTGTCACCCAGTGTAGAGTCACGCATAGGCAGAAGGAAGAGAAAAGAGTGAAGGAAAGAAAGACAGAAAAAGGAGTGTAGAGTCACCTGTTGGCAGAAGGAAGAGGAAAGAACAATTTGTAAAAAATATATGTGGAGAGGATGCGGGATGATAAATGGGTACAGAGGGTGAGAGGTGTTAATATTGGGGGAGGGGTAGACCGAGAAAGACATGGGACGAGGTCATTAAGTGTGACTTAAGGGTTAAGGGACTGAACAGGGAGGCTGCCAGGGATCGAGCAGCGTGGAGAGCCGCCATTAGGTGACCAAGGCCGACGCATGGAAGCATGTTGGAGCCTTCAAAAATGAACGAACGAATCCCTCCACTATCTGACGTAATAGAGCTAAAGGCATGTCCGGACAGTGGTCTTGTCCGGATAGTGACCCTGAAGCTCCAGCACTGCTCATTCATGACCCTAACCTAACCTAAATCAGAAAACCACCTACCTACCTCCCTACCTGACATGCATAGCACTTATTTAAGTTCCCTTTCACATAAATAATGCACACAAAGCATGAATTAACTGAATTTTAACCAAAAAATGATGATTTAGAGGTGAGTAAGGCATAGGTGCTCACAACTTGCCAGCAAGTGTAAGTATCAGACAGGGAAATCACTATAGAAATCACCCTTTCTCACACCATATGCATTAAATAATGGACACGAAGCATGAATTCATTGAATTTTAACCCAAAAATGATGATTTTGAGGTAAGTAAGGCATAGATGTTCATGAGTTGGCAGCTTAGCGTAAATAAGTATCGGATGTGGCAGTCACTATGAAAATCATCCTTTCTCACATCTTATGCACTAAAATATGGGATACAAAGAATCAAATAAATGAATTGTTACCAGAAAAAGAGTTAGGTATGGCAAAGGTGTTCACTGTTCACCAACAGCACCGGTCATTCTTGACCCTAACCTAACCTAACCTAAATCAGAAAACCACCTACCTCCCTCCCTCCCTCCTGGACATGCATAGCACTTAATTAAGACCCCATTCACATAAATAGTTGGCACAAAGCATGAATTAATCGAATTTTAACCCAAAACTGATGAATTTGAGGTGAGTAAGGCAGGGGTGTTCACGAGTTGGCAGCCTAGTGTAAGTAAGTATCGGAAGTGGCTGTCACTTTGAAAATCATCATTTCTCATATCTTATGCACTAAAATATGGGATACAAAGCATCAGATAAATAAACTGTTACCAGAAAAAGAGTTAGGTATGGGAAAGGTGTTCACTGTTCACCAACAGCACCGGTCATTCTTGACCCTAACCTAACCTAACCTATATCAGAAAACCACCTACCTACCTACCTCCCTCCTGAACATGCATAGCACTTAATTAAGACCCCATTCACTTAAATAATTGGCACAAAGCATGAATTAATCGAATTTTAACCCAAAAATGATGAATTTGAGGTGAGTAAGGCAGACATGATTATTACTGAGAAAATCACCTTTTCACAGCCTATGCACTCAAATATGGGACACAAAGCATGAAGTAAATAAAATGTAACCAGAAAAATTATGATTTAGAGGTGTGTTGGGCAAAAATGTCCACCAGTTGACTAGATAGTGAACGTATGTAAGAGACATGGTAATCACTGAGAAAATCACCTCTTTCACAGCCTGTGCACTCAAATATGGGACACAGAGCATGAAGTAAATAAAATATAACCAGAGAATGAGGATTTAGAAGTGATTATGGAATACATTTATCAATTGACAATGTTTTTTTTTTTTTTATGCAAGGAAGAAGGAACCAAAGGCCAGGGCCCACATACTGTTCCTTCCAAGAAAAGTAAAAAACAATACAAAAGAGAGCCAAATTCAAGATCCATTCATTTCGAGATGCCTGGACACACTGCGCTTGAAAGATTGGAGATCATAGGAAGTAGGGAATACAGACAGAGGGAGACAGTTCCAGAGGAACGTAGGAGCCTGGGGCTAGGAAAGTTGGTCCTGACATTTAAGTTGAGAGTGACCAACCTCACTCATCTGTAAGTGGCGTTATGTGAGCAGTAAACTCCAACCACCTCTTTGATATAAACCTTCACTAGCTCAATCCAATTTGAGTGCTGTAATTACCCACTACACCACCAGCTGCCAAAATTTGGTTGTATGGTTACCACCCAGTGCAGCAAATGGTTTCCTGGTGTACAGGAAACCATTTGGAGGAAAGAATGAAGGAAAGAAAGAAGATGGAGAGTAAAGTCAATGGTAGGCAGAAGGATGGGGAAAGAATGAAGGAAAGAAAGACAGAAGAGGATGGAAAGAAAGAAGAATGGAGGAGAGGAAAGGGCAGACGTGCGAGAGCTGCACTACATCGAATGAGTGAATGATGAACGCCACCATATAACCAAATTATGGCACCTGGCGGTTTAGTGGGTAACTAAGGCTCTCCAATCGGATTGAACCTGTTCAGGTTTATATCCAAGAGGTGGTTGGGGTTTATTGCTCACATAATGGCACTTGGGGATGTGTAAGGCTGGTCACTCTCATCTTAAATGCCAGTACCAACTCGCCTAGCCTCAGGCTCCATCGCTCCTCATGGGGCAACACAGGATTGGATGATGATGATGATAATACAGTACACCCCCCTAGTAAGCGAGCTCCGAGTACTCCGAACGCCTAGTACGCGAGGACCTGTTTTTAATAATTTTTAATATTTTACTAACCAGAGTACGAGAGTCACACCCACATGACGCGAGGTATCAGGAAAAAACTGCCCCAAACCGCTGTTTCCGGTGTGAACCCCTAGTGTGAGACCTGCCTCTCCAATATGCACCACCCTCATCACCTGTTTCTATAACATTTGGATTCACATGAATAACTGTTATTTCACAAATGCCAAGTTGTTATACTACAAACCAGTGGAGGTAGAGGGGACGGCGGCAGGCGAGTCAGGGGAGGTGGTGAGGGGAGGATCTTTCATCTCCTCCTCGCTCCTTCTCATATTTTCAGCAATTTTCTTCACCTCTTCTTGTTTGTCTGTTTCATTCCTCATCTTGTTATGGACAAATGTCCATAACACGATGAGGAATGAAACAGACAAACAAGAAGTGAAGGAAATTGTAGAAAATATGAGCAGTAGCCAGAAGGAGATGGAGGGATGGAGGACCTCCCCTCACCACCTCCCCTGACTCACCTGCTGCCGTCCCCTCCATCTCCACTGCCCCACCTGACTCGCCAGCTGCCTCACCAGCCACCTCCCCTTCCACCTCCACATCTACTTGGTGCCATTTTCTGGCACCAATTAAACGTTATTGCCGAGATCCTGCTGTACTGTACTGTATATGTCTTAGATATTTTCCCTCGAATGGGTCAAAAGAGTCACTTATAGAGGGGGGTGCCTCCCATATCCACTCACTCATTGTAGTGCTGCTCTCAGGTTTCTGCCCTTTCCTCTCCTCCCTCCATTCCTTCCTTCCTCTTCTGTCTTTCTTTACTTCATTTTACCTCGTCCTTCGGCCTGTTGGTGACTTTACACTCCCTCTTCTGTCTTTCTTTCATTGATTCTTTCCTTTTCCTTCTGCCTATGGGTGACTCTACACTGAGTGACAAGCCTAATGGTTTCCTGTACACCAGGAAACCATTTAGTACACTTGGTGGTAACCTTATAACCAAATTATGGCGCCTGGTGGATTAGTGGGTAATTACAGTGCTCCAATTGGATTGAGCCAGTAAAGGTTCATATCCAAGGGTTGGTTGGGGTTATTGTTCACGTAATGCCACTCAGGGATGAGTGAGGCTGGTCACCCTCATCTTAAATGTCAGGACCAAATATTCTAGCCCCGGACTTTTACGCTCCTCAGAGGGCAACATAGGAAATGGATGATGGATGGATAAATAGTTTATGTATTCCTAGTATGCGAATTCCTAGTAAGCGAGCACCTCTGCTGCCCTTATAGGCACGTACTGGGGGGGGGGTGTACTGTACTTAAATTAATAATCACCATCCACTCACTCGTTGTAGTGCTGCTTTGGGTGTCTGCCCTTTCCTTTCTTCCATCCTTCCTCTTCTGTCTTTCCTTCACTCCTTCCTTTTCTATCCACGGGTGATTGTACACTCCCTCTTCTGTCTTTCTTTCCTTCATCCCCTCCTCTTCCTTCTGTCTATGGGTAGCTCTACAGTGAGTGACAAGCCAATTGGTTTCCTACACACCAAGAAACCGTTTACTACGCTGGGTGGTAACCATAACGAAATTATGGTGCCTGGTGATTTAGTGGGTAGTTAAGGTGCTCCAATTGGATTGAGCCTGTGTACATTTATATCCAAGGGGTTCGTTTCGTTTCGTTTCGTTTTTGAAGGCTCCAACATGCTTGCATTCGTCGGCCTTTGTCACCTAATGGCGGCTCTCCATGCTGCTCGATCCCTGGCAGCCTCCCTGTTCAGTCCCTTAACCCTTAAGTCACACTTAATGACCTCGTCCCATGTCTTTCTCGGTCTCCCCCAATATTAACACTTCTCACCTTCTATACCCAATTATCATCCCCCATCCTCTCCACATGTCCAAACCACCTCAGCCTACGACTCCTCATCACAACACCAATACACTCCAGTCCCATCCTACCTCTCAACTCTTCCATCGTAAACCCAGCCCCCCCAGGCCTTGCACACAGGGACGCACTGCACATTCACCTAATCATTGTCATTTCTGTACATTTAAACCTGCGAATATCCTCTTCCTTTACTGCCCAGGTCTCACTACCATACAGCATCACACTCCTAACACATGCTGCATACAAAGACCCCTTAGCAAGTAAGGAGAGTCCTCTCAATGTCAGGAGAGGCAACAGCTCCCTGAACTTCTTCCAACCACTTCTCACCCTAGCAACCGAGCTAACTCCAGCCCCACCTCCGGCACATAACATGTCTCCCAAATAACAAAACTCCTCCACACACTCAAGAGACGCACCTGCAAGTTCAACCCTCCCACGCCTAACAATCTCCACCTGCTCTCCCCGACACGCCGCACACATGAAATCAGCATTATCTCGCAGTCTACCTTTAATACCACTACATCTCTTGTGCACCCACTTATCACAAACACTACACAAGATGGAATTACTTCCCACACCCTTGTGGCAAACTGCTCGTGGCCACTCTCCCTCTCCTCTGATTGTACCGCCACCAACCCTAGATATCATCACTTTTGTTTTATCTGCATTTACCCTTAAGCTCTTGTACCCCATACCATCTCTCCACTTCTTAAATCTTTCCTCCGCCTCCTTTTCATTCTCTGCAATCAACACCAAATCATCAGCTTACAACATCTCCCATGGGAGTCCATCTCTGAAGTCACGTGAGAGGGCTTCAAGCACCATGATAAACAACAAGGAACTCAAAACTGACCCCTGATGCACACCAACATTCACGGAAAACTCATCACTCAAAACTCCATTCACTTTTACCTGGGTGCGAGCACCCACGTACATGACCATGACCACCCTAACCAGCCACTCTTCCAACCCTAGCTTTCTCATTGCCCAATTCACCACCTCTCTAGGGACTCTGTCAAAGGCCTTTTCCAAATCAACAAAAACAAAATACAATTCCCTTTTCTTTCCAATATATTTTTCCTGAAGCTGTCGAACAATGAATATGGCATCAGTGGTCCCCCTGCCTGGCATAAACCCAAACTGCATCTCATCGATATTCACTCTTTCCCTAATCATACCTTCTAGAACTCTCTCCATTACTTTCATTATCTGATCTAAGAGCTTTATACCTATGTAATTTCCCCTTTCCAGGGCATCACCCTTCCCTTTGTACACATTTACAATTACACTCTTCAGCCAATCATCTGGGACAACACACTCATATATAATCCTATTTATCAGGTCAGTGACTAACCTCACCCCAATATCTCCTGAGGCCTTCAACATTTCGGCAGTCAACCCAGACACACCTGCCGCCTTCCCCACCCGCATCCTGCCTATTGCCTCACTCACAGTAGCAGCATCAATCAAAGGCCAAGGCCCAAACACTGGATCAGCTGGCTCCAAGCCTTCCCTATCCCAATCAAACTCCTCATTCAACAACCGGCTATAATGCTCTCTCCATGCATCTTTAATATCCTCACTGTTAACCACTACCCTTCCTTCATCATTCTTCACACACTGCTCGCCTACAATGTCCCGATTATCACTCTTCATCTGATTTGCCACCCTAAAAACCATATTTTTCCTTCCTTCATGATTTAAATTATCAAGTAAAAGTCTCTGTGACTCAGACTTCGCCCTGTATCCCATTAAAATATTAATGTTATTTGTGATGACTTCCCCATAGGCATGACTACAGGGAGAGCTAACTCTGTGGAGGCAATATCTGAACGGGGGGGGAATTATTGGACTGTGGGAAAGTGGCATGCCTGCTAGAGATATTGCGGCTACTACTGGAGTATAACAAAGGACCGTTCAGAGGTGGATTAGAAGGTTCCGGGAGGAGGGATCACTGTTAACCAAACCAAGGAGTGGAAGGCCACGGGTAACAACACCTGACGATGATGGCCGTCTCCTCAACGCAGTGGAAAACGAGCCATTAACATCGGCAGTTCACCACACCCATAACCTTCAGCTGCCCTGCCATCCTAGCACAACAAGGCGGCGGATCCACGAGACAAATATTCAATGCTGTATCCCTGCCAATAAAGAATTATTAACACCACAACAAAAGGAATGAAGCCTTGGATTTGTGCTTGAGTATCTAAGTAGGGAACACTCCTTTTGGGAAAATGTCATCTTCACTGATGAAAAGTATTTTATATCGGTGGAAGCACGAGCACGGCACTGCTGGAGGAGAAGGAAAACCAGATATCATGATGTTAATATTCAGGAGAGAGCCAAGAGTGGACGAGTGGGTGTTAATTTCTGGGGTTGGATGTGGGCTGAGGGTCCAGGGGAGTTGATAAAACTGTCAGGACAATTCACAGGCAATGATTATGTAAAAGTGTTGGAGGATGTTCTCGTGCCAACAGTGAGGCGTATGGCTATTCCTGAACCACACCCTATCGTTCTAGTACATGATAAGAGCCCCATCCACCAGCAATGTGGTGAGAGATTGGCTAGAACAGCATCCAGAAACAGAGGCAATAAACTGGCCAGCAAAGGGGTGTGACATGAATCCCACTGAAAACCTATGGTCAATTATGGTTGGTGACTGGAATGTGGGTGAACAACGAACCACACAGGCAATAGAAATGCAAGCCTTTGAAGTGTGGGAATCAATAAAGCATCGCCCTAATATATGTAGGAATCTTGTTAAGAGTATGCCCACACGTCTACAGGAGATGTTCGATGCAAATGGCTGGTCATCCTACTAAGGTGTGTGCAGTAACCCTATATATTTCTGTTTACATTATATGGTGATATAATGCATTAACATTTATAATGGTACCTGGGCATTCTACTGAGTATTGTTATGGCTGTGTATTTAATTACATAATAGTATAATAAATCAATATCTGTGGTGGCTGGTCTTCGTACTAACGAGTGCTTAGTAACCAAAGACATTACTGTTTATAAACAATATACAGTATAGTGGTATAATGAATCAATATTTTCTATTTTCTGAGGGTTACTTAATACTCAGTAGGGAATATAACGTTACGGCTGTTTTGGGATTTGTCTATACATATTATATAAATGTATATAAATTTACGGAAATATAATGTTTATTATTATCAATGTCATTACTGCCCTACTCCTTGTATGAATGACAGTCATCTATGTCGTATATGACAATTAAGGTAATTACAACAGTAAGACCTCACTATAACGGACTAATTGGGGCTCAGGCCAGTCCGAAATATGCGATTTTCCGATAAAAGCGACATCCGCACTTACCCCTGCTAATCCGGACTTTTTCCGATACATCAGACATTAGTCCGGATTGCATCGGTAGCTTTCACCACCATTGCAGTATTGTACTGTGTTATACCTTCACTACATTAATCAAATGGTATAATAATACTGTACTGTGCACTGAAAAACAGGTCTTTTACTTAGTCTTATTGTGGTGAACATAGCTGAAGTTGTCAGGCAGTCCGGACTGCTTTCTGGCTATATCGGACTTCTCCCGATATATAGGAGTTTAGTCCGGTAGCTCCTCGAGTCCGATAAAAGCGAATTCCGGTCTACTGAAGTCCGTTATATCGAGGTTTTACTGTATTACTATTACTAAAAACACATCTATATAAATGTGCAACCAACCTATACATTAGTATGAAGCTGGCAACAGAATCGTATAAGCATCATTGACATTTATTTATGTGAATGCAGATATTACATCCTCGGCTGCTTTCACATGTGTCAAATGATGGCCACCTAGTCACTGAAAAATAGAATATATTTGATACAGATCAAACATCACAAAATAAAACTCATTCCACATTCCCTTATATCTCCCCCCCCCAACAGCTACAACCCCTCCTCTCCCCCATCCTCCTCCACCCTCGTCTCCACACACCTCACAGTGTGCCATCTGTTGGCAGAAATATGCACGTTACCTGCAGCTACCATTCTCGAGTCTATGGATATCAAGGGTCTCGGTGAGGCGGCTGAGGTGACAGGACTTTTGCCGCCGGGTGTACATTACCAAATACTGTACCAGTAAAAACAACACTTACCCTTGTGTTCGAGGATCATCCCACTGGGTAGTTCTATTGCGGTGGTTGACAAAGTACACTCTCCCGTTTGGTTCATGTCGCTTTTCCCAGCCCTGAAGAAAAAGAGTACAAATTTATTTATTAGTATTTTACTATATTCAGGCTACACAAGACTTGCATCTCAGGAAAACTGTTATAGGAACCAAAAAATAGCTGTCTAATGTACTGATTTTTTTTTTTTTTTTTATCGGGCAGAAAATGATTTCAGTTATATCGGCATATGCTCCACAGGTAGGATTGGATGACGCAAAGAAGGATAGATTTTGGGAGGATTTAATATGTGTAGTAAGTGGTATGGGTGATGATGAGGTAGTGGTTCTGGGAGGGGATTTAAATGGTCATGTGGGTGAAGCAGCTCAAGATTATGAAGGAGTCCATGGAGGATGTGCATATGGTGTGAGAAATGCGGAAGGGGAAAGAATACTCGAGTTTGGGGAGGCTATGGACATGATTGTGTGCAACACACATTTTAGGAAAAGAATCAGCCGGTTGATTACGTACGAGTCTGGGGGAAATAGTAGTCAGATAGATTATTTTCTGGTCAGGAGGGTTGATAGGAGATTAGTGAGGGATGTTAAAGTTATAGGAAGCGAGGAGTGTGTGCAGCAGCACAAACTGTTGACTTTGTGACATGGTGCTTAAGGAACGAGTGATGAGGAGGACATATGTACCTAGGAGGAAAATATGGAAGCTGGGAAACCAATCAGTAAGGGATGCCTTTTACAGTGAGTTGAGGAGAGTGGTGGCTGAACAGGGAGCCGTAGATAGAGGCGTTAATGAACAGTATAGAGCCCTTAAGAACAACCTCTCGAGAGTTACCGATGCAATATGCGGTTGGACAAGAGGCCCACCAAGACATAAAGTAACTTGGTGGTGGGATGAGGATGTAGAAGCTGCAGTTAAGGAGAAAAGAAGGCTTTTCTGGGAATGGAAGAAGGGTGGTAACAGGGTACTTGGCTGCCAAGCGCAGGGCTAGAAGAGAGGTATACAGGGCGAAGTCTGAGTCACAGAGACTTTTACTTGATAATCTAAATCATGGAGAAAGGAAAAATATGATTTTTAGGGTGGCAAATCAGGTGAAGAGGGATAATCGGGACATTGTAGGTGAGCAGTGTGTGAAGAATGATCATGGAAGGGTAGTGGTGAACAGTGAGGATATTAAAGATGCATGGAGAGGGCATTATAGCCGGTTCTTGAATGAGGAGTTTGAGTGGGATAGAGAAGGTTTGGAGCCAGCTGATCCAGTGTTTGGCCCTTGGCCTTTGATTGACGCTGCTACTGTGAGTGAGGCAATAGGCAGGATGCGGGTGGGGAAGGCGGCAGGTGTGTCTGGGTTGACTGCCGAAATGTTGAAGGCCTCAGGAGATACTGGGGTGAGGTTAGTCACTGACCTGATAAATAGGATTATATATGAGTGTGTTGTCCCAGATGATTGGCTGAAGAGTGTAATTGTAAATGTGTACAAAGGGAAGGGTGATGCCCTGGAAAGGGGAAATTACATAGGTATAAAGCTCTTAGATCAGATAATGAAAGTAATGGAGAGAGTTCTAGAAGGTATGATTAGGGAAAGAGTGAATATCGATGAGATGCAGTTTGGGTTTATGCCAGGCAGGGGGACCACTGATGCCATATTCATTGTTCGACAGCTTCAGGAAAAATATATTGGAAAGAAAAGGGAATTGTATTTTGTTTTTGTTGATTTGGAAAAGGCCTTTGACAGAGTCCCTAGAGAGGTGGTGAATTGGGCAATGAGAAAGCTAGGGTTGGAAGAGTGGCTGGTTAGGGTGGTCATGGTCATGTACGTGGGTGCTCGCACCCAGGTAAAAGTGAATGGAGTTTTGAGTGATGAGTTTTCCGTGAATGTTGGTGTGCATCAGGGGTCAGTTTTGAGTTCCTTGTTGTTTATCATGGTGCTTGAAGCCCTCTCACGTGACTTCAGAGATGGACTCCCATGGGAGATGTTGTAAGCTGATGATTTGGTGTTGATTGCAGAGAATGAAAAGGAGGCGGAGGAAAGATTTAAGAAGTGGAGAGATGGTATGGGGTACAAGAGCTTAAGGGTAAATGCAGATAAAACAAAAGTGATGATATCTAGGGTTGGTGGCGGTACAATCAGAGGAGAGGGAGAGTGGCCACGAGCAGTTTGCCACAAGGGTGTGGGAAGTAATTCCATCTTGTGTAGTGTTTGTGATAAGTGGGTGCACAAGAGATGTAGTGGTATTAAAGGTAGACTGCGAGATAATGCTGATTTCATGTGTGCGGCGTGTCGGGGAGAGCAGGTGGAGATTGTTAGGCGTG
>JAGKTI010005672.1:0-16583 GCA_018397915.1 Birgus latro | reverse complement strand
ATGAAAACAGGTTAGGCATGAAAATCTTTATGGTAACCATAGGTTAGGTTAGGTTAGGACCGGACATGAAATTCACATCTTCCACCTTTTTTCTAGCTGTTTTACTTAAGAACCATGCATGGGAAAATTAAATTGCAAGCAGGAAATTATGATTTACATTTAGGGTAATTTCTTAACACATTAACAGCATCATGAAAACAGGTTAGGCATGAAAATCTTTATGGTAACCATAGGTTAGGTTAGGTTAGGACCGGACATGAAATTCACATCTTCCACCTTTTTTCTAGCTGTTTTACTTAAGAACCATGCATGGGAAAATTAAATTGCAAGCAGGAATTTATGATTAACATTTTTGGTAATCTTTTAACACATTTACAGCATGATGAAAACACGTTAGGCATGATGTTAGGGTACTTACGAACAAGAAGCTGCCCTCTGATGTAATAACCCACTCTATCATCTCAGACTCTGACAGGAAGACCTTGCACCTGACACACCTTTCCAATTGAGAATCTATCTATCTATCTATCTATTGCCAGACGCCTCAATCCCGAATGGGGTGGCCACAAACAAATCGCCTCCATGTCACTCTGTCCCCTGCCATTTCACTACCACGCTCCCAACTCACACCCCCCTCTCTCATATACCTCTCCACTCCATCCCTCCATCTCATCCTCGGCCTCCCCCTCCCTCTTGCCCCCTCCACCTCACTCACATACACTCTCCTCGTCAATCTTTCACTCTCCATCCTCTNCACATGCCCAAACCACCTTAACGTGTTTCTCCTAACGCTTCCCATCACGTCCTCAACCACACCACAACGCTCCTTCACTTCCTCATTTGTTAGTCTGTCTCTCCATGTGACTCCACATGCTCGTCTCAAGTAACTCATTTCCACTGCTCTCACTCTTGACTTCTGTCCTTCCAACAAGGTCCAAGCTTCACTTCCACATGTCAGAGTTGGTATCACAATACTGTCATGTAACAACTTTTTCACTTCCATGCTCACCTCCCTGTTTCTTATCACTGCTTTCAACGAACCAGCAACCTTCCTTCCCTGCTGTACCCTTTCGAGCACTTCACCCTCCAGACTTCCATCCTTACTCATCACACTGCTCAAGTACTTAAATTCACTCTCATTCTCCATATCCTTCCCATCCAATCTCACTGTACACTCACTGGCTTCACTTCTCTCGAAGACCATCACTTTACTCTTCCCCACATTCACCTTTAGATTCCGTTTCTTACACACTCTCCCAAACTCATCTACCAAATTGAGAATCACCAGCACTTATCACCAACACTTTACACAACTTTTTTTTTTTTTATAACTGGAATCACATCACTTCACTGCACTGTACATAACAGTAAATTCCATCATCACACACATGATGAAGAAGGTGAAGAGCAGTATCAAGCACTGTAGGAGGTAGGGTATCACCACAAAAGCAATCAATATGGCCACCATTGTCGGAGGTGTTCATGAGTCAGTAACAAAGTGGGTAATGGCGACCGACAGACAGATGCCACGAGTGTAAACATAGCCGATCGGCGCGGGTGGGAAATTCAAACTGACGCGGTCCCAAAAAATTGAAAATTAATCGATTTTTTTTTCAGATTTTTTTGCATTTTGGGGGTTGGGCAGCCCAGAATGTCCGGTTAGTGAGTATGTCTGGTTATTGGACGTCTGGATAATGGAGGGATTACATATCCTACCTTCAGACCCCCAACAGATACAACCCCCCCTCTCCCCCATCCTCCTCCACCCTCGTCACCACACACCTCACGGTGTGCCATCTGTTGGCAGAAATATGCATGTTTTCTGCAGCTACCATTCTCGAGTCTATGGATGTCATGGGTCTCGGTGAGGTGGCCGAGGCGACAGGACTTTTGCCGCCAGGTGTACCAGGGCAGAGGCAGTGGTGCAGTGCAGCTGTACTTTGTAGAAATGAGGTTGCTTGGAGGAATGAGTATCATGAAATAAAAATATATTCATATACAGTCGACCCTCAATTCTACAGACCTTGAATCAATGGATTTCGGAAGCAACGGACAATATCTGCTGGCAGAGAATCGCTCCGGACACCGGTCTCTCCCTCCTCCCCTCCCCTCCCCTCCCCTGCCCATTACAAGTACATTCATGATCAGTATTTTCTGCTCAGGGGTGCCCCCTTTGTACCCCTGTATACCCAGGGAAGATGGGAGGGGGTGACGTAACGAGCTCCACCCCCCTCTACCCGAGCTCCCAACCCTCCCCCGTTCCCCTACCCCACCCAACCCCCCACTCATTATTCTTAACTGGTAGTTACCTCTCAAGCTAACCCTCTACTTTACACTCTTCGTCACATTATGAATACACAAACAAAACACTTGGACTTGTAAAAAGTATATACTGTAATATAACTATGAAACTGCAGCAAAAATTAATGCATTATAACGTTGACAGTAAAACAAAAACGTTGACAATGGCCATACCAGGTCTCATGCATTCGGTGTTTGCGTGCATGTGTGTGTGTGTGTGTGTGTGTGTGTGTGTGTGTGTGTGTGTCCAAAGCAGTGCACCCAGCATGTGAGGCCTGAGGTGGCCGTTGTTAACGTCTTTGTTTTACTGTCAACGTCATAATGCATTAGAATCTTGCTGCAGCGTGTTGATAGTTATATCATATACTGTACTTTTAACATATCCTAGTGTTCTGTGTTTGTATTAGCAGTGGGACCAAGAGTGTTAAGCATGAAATTAGCTTGAGATGTAACTGCCAGTTTAGAATGGCAGGTCAGGTGGGGGATAGTAGGGGTATGGGGGAGGGTTGGGAGCTAGGGTAGAGGCAGGTGGAGCTCGTTTTTTCCCCACCTCTCCTCTTCCCTGGGTATGCAGGGGTAGGAATGGGGTGCCCCTGGGCAGAAATTATACTCGATTTTTTTCTAGCTGATAATCCACTTTCATGAATGTGGCACCTGTGCACTCCTGTTACTTGATTGGTTGGTTTCAATTGCATACCTGAAGTATCATATTTTCAAATCACATTTGTACCTTATATTCCAATTCTCGTAAATGTTGTTTTGCATTGTCATTGTACTATACAAACAGACTTGAAACGAGTATATATCTGTGCTTCACCCAAATGGACAGTGAATTTGAGGAAGTTGAATTTGAATTGAAATATTTTTTGTTGTAAAAGGTACAGAGTTGTTGCATCTTTAATAAATAAAAAAATATATATACCTACGGAAAATATGGGCGAAAGTATCGAAGCAGTGGAGTAGTTTTATTCGCCCGTGTATGGAGTACAACTCTCATGTGTGGGGAGGCTCTCCACATGCAGCTCTTCTCAATAGGGTGGAGTCAAAGGCTTTTCGTCTCATTAACTCTCCTCCTCTTACTGATTCCCTTCAACCATTGTCTCTTCGCCGCACTGTTGCATCTTTATCTCTCTTCTATCGCTACTTCAATGGTCACTGTTCCTCTGAACTGTCTGCTTGCATCCCTCCACCTCTACGACGGGCACGTAGTACCCGTCTAGCAATAAACTCTCATCCCTTTTCTGTCCAACTCTCTAATGCAAGAGTTAACCGTTACTCCCAGTCTTTTATTTATGCAACTGGTCAACTCTGGAACTGTCTTCCTATGTCTGTATTTCCTACTTCCTATGATCTCCAGTCTTTCAAACGCAGTGTGTCCAGGCATCTCGAATTGAACGGATCTTGAATTTGGTTCTCTTTTGTACTGTTTTTGTTTTTTCTTGGAAGGAACAGTATGCAGGCCCATGGCCTTTGGTTCCTTCTTCCATGCATAAAAAAAAAAAAAAAAAAAAAAAAGGTGTGATCCATAATATCCATGACATCGTGCGAAACGAGACACCTTGTTTTTCCTGCCTAGCCGTCTCTCGTGTCTCCCCCCTCCTCTGTAGTGACTGTTCCATTCACCTCCCCACTTCCACCACTTTACCACTGACAAAACTGCTAATTTACTTAGAATGGTACTGTTGTTTAATGTAACAAGTGCCTAAGTATTAAGATACCTTTTTATTTGCACGTACCCAGCCAAATACGTTTATTTTAAAAAAAATATAGGGAGATGCAACAACTCTTTACCTTTTACAATAAATATTTCAATTCAAATTCAACTTCCTCAAATTCATCGTCCGTTTGGGTGAAGCACAGATACATACTCGTTTCATGTCTGTTTGTATAGTACAGTGACAATGCAAAACAGCATTTATGAAGATTGGGATATAAGGTACAATTGATTTTTGTAAATATGATACTTCAGGTATGAAATTGAAACCAACCAATCACACGACAGGAGTGCGCAGGTCCCACATTCGCGACAGTTGATCATCAGCTGGAAAAAATCGAGTATAGTGAGTGTACATCTTTTTTCATTCCTAACCACATGCAGTATTTCTCTTTACAGGTATAAAAATAAATGATACTGTAGTTGAACATAAAAAATTACTGCAACACAGTACTATACTGTATTGTACTACACAGTACATCATGAAGGAAGTCGTAACATAATGGGTCCCTAGAAAACGGGGTATTGTGAGGTAAACTAGTCCGCGATAGTGTCGCTGCACCTGATCTTCAGTACCATCGTATTTCTTTTGCTAGTTTTCAAGTTTTAGGCTATTTTTCCCATCATTTTCAAGCAGCAGACACTCGTTCCCCCCCATTAGTCCGTTGATTCGAGGGTCAACTCTATTGTTATGGCATTGTCTCAGTACCGATATTGTATCTTGGTTGGGTTTGTACAGTTGTCAGCATAAATTCGCTGCAAGTCCACTCGTGTGATGTGAGTCCTTTTGTCTGGCAACAGTGTAAGGGGACTAATTGCCATATAGACATTTATACACTTTAAAGGCATGTTTTTAAGAAGTGGTACTAGAGACTGCTTAGTGTACAATGTTCTTTATACCTTATTTGATTAGTATATAAAAGTGCAAGGGTTGACAGAAGAATGTTATTGAACAAAGTATGAGTGTAATATTCTGGTATTCCTTATCATAACTGTGTCTAAGCTCCCTTCCTCTCTCTCCCACTTACTCGTCCTGTCTCCCCACCTCTCCTCTCCCTTCTTCCCCCCACCCACATTCATGTCTCTCCACTTTCTCCTCTCTCCATCCTTTCTACCTTCATTCATTTATCCACAGCACTAACCCGACTGGTACCTCGCAGTTCTCTTGACTGTTTACTAAACCTAGCCCGTCCTGTTCTCAATTGCTCGCGCTACTTTAATAAAATTAACTGTATCCAAGGCTAATTAATTATCAATATTCCTTCCTGTTCGAGTCCCATGCTCACCTTCCCCATCTCCTTCCCACTCCTTATAATCCATTTTTCATTCTTCTCTTCAACCTTTGTCACTACCAACAGCCGCTAGATACAGAAATGCTTGAGATCTCGTTCCTGTGATGTATTCCTTACTGTTTTTTTCTCTTTTGAGTGAGCCTGGCAGTCGGTGACTATTATTTCAGTAGGTGAAATTAAACAAACTCGCACACATTCCTCCTACTTGTCTCTCTCTTTCCACGGAAAACGTTCCCTTTCTCCTCATACTGTTCACTGATTCATGAAGCAGTATCAGAACCATAATATTTCGAACTGCTTCATCATACTTGAAATAAAGAGTGGGAGAAAAGGGCTGTGGCATGGCAAGAATCTCACAAATGTAGAGAAACAAAAAGGTTACAGGAATAGACAAGAAGTAGAGGAGTGTGGTTTATTACGTCGATTAGTGCCATGGATAATATAAGATAGACGGGGTAGGGAGAGAGGGGAGTGGAAATGAAGGAGAGCAGGGGGGAAGGTGTGGTGAGGGGTAGGCTGGGGAGGGTCATCGGGAGGGGTACTGGGGAGAGAGCGGAAGTTTCACAATCTCACAACATTCTTTTGTCGTCTTTAGCACATTATTTTGCCATTCAGATATAAAGAATATTGCATTCTGGGCGATTTGCAGTATTAGTTCTTACAAACACATCTATAGAGCATACACCGTTGCCAGACAAAACGACCCACATCATACGAGCAGGCTTGCAGCGAATTGGTGCTGACGACTGTACATGCAAGAAAATGTTTAGAATAATAAGGGAAATAAATACTGTATTTTTTTATGAACACCTTAGAGTAGCAGCTTTTTTTCTTTTTTTTTTCAGAATCCCTCCAAATCACTTTTCATTTGCATTAATTCATAATACTAATTGGTAGTGGTAGCAGGGGGCACTCACCATCCACTCACTTGAAACAGTGCTGCACTCAGGTGCCTGCCCTTTCCTCTCTTCCGTTCATCCTCTTCTGTCGTTCCTTCCTTCATCCTTTCCTCTTCCTTCTGTCTGCGAGTGATTCTACACTGAGTGACGAGTCAAGTGGTTTTCTCTACTCCAGGAAACCATTTACTACACTGGATGGTAACCATATAACTGAATTGTGGCACCTGATGGTTTTTTTGGACAATTAAGGCACTCAAGTTGGCTTGAGGCTTAACTTGAGCCTCTACAGGCTTATATCCAAGGGGTGGTTGGGGTTTATTGCTCACATAATGCCGCTCAGGGATGAGTGAGGCTAGTCACTCTTACTTTGAATGTCAGGACCAACTTGCCTAGCCCCAGGGTCCTATGCACCTCATGGGACAACAAGTACAGGGTTAGATGATGAATGAATGGATGAACTAATTGTTCATAGTACAGTACTCCCCCCCCCTCCAGGGGTTAGGTTACCAGAACTACTGTAATTAGCTAAAACTACAAATATTATATCCCTCATGCCTCATGGGATATGGTTTTCATTTGCTTTAAAGTTTATAGTGATAAACATATGGAAGCCAGCTGCCGTCACTTGTTTTGTGTGCACAATACAAAGTAGCAGCTTAAATTTTGACAAGTTAATGCAGGCACAGTGTTAATTAGCTTGATTTGTTAATACAGAATGAAAATTAAACCATCCATTCATCATCCAATCCTACATCGCTCCATGAGGAGCGTTAATCTGTTTGTCTATTGCCAGACGCCTTAATCCCGTAAGGGTTGGCCACAAACAGATCGCCTCCATGTTGCCTTGTCCCCTGCCATTTCACTGCCCTGCTCCCAGCTCACACCCCCCCTCTCTCATATACCTCTCCATTCCATCCTTCCATCTCATCCTTGGCCTCCCCCTCTCTCTCCCCCCATCCACCTCACTCACATACACTCTCCTCGTCTGTCTTTCGCCCTCCATCCTCTCCACATGGCCAAACCACGTTAATGTATTACTCCTAACGCTTTCTGTCACATCCACACCACAATGCTCCTTCACTTCTTCATTTGTCAGTCTGTCTCTCCATGTAACGCCACATGCTTCTTTCAAATAACTCATTTCCACTGCTCTCACTCTTGACTTGTGTCCGTCGAACAAGGTCCAAGCTTCACTTCTGCATGTTCGAGTTAGCATCACAATACTGTCATGCAGTCCCTTTTTTGCTTTTATGTTCACTTCCCTGTTCCTTATCAATGCTTTTAAAGAAACAGAAATCTTTCTCAAGCACTTCACCCTCTATACTTCTTTTCTTATTCATCACATCACCCAAGTACTTAAATGCACTCACATTTTCCATTTCCTCCTCATCCAGCCTCACTGTACATACAGTGATTTCATTTCTCTCGTTGACCGTAGCTTTACCCTACATTCATCTTTTGATTTCATTTCGTGCACGCTCTCCCAAACTCGTTCACCAAGCCTTGCAGTTCCTCTTCGTCTTCACGTAACAGAGTATCATCTGCAAACAACAGTACAGGGAGTGTCCAAACACTGCCCTCTCTTTTCAGGGCCGCTCCAGCATCTTCTGCCCCACCATGTATCTCCTTTATAACCCCATCCATATACAGATTGAACACCTATGGAGACATGACACATCCGTTTCAATCCATCCATCAGATAGAAAAATTCACTCATTTCACTGTCCACATGCATTGCAGCCATAGCAGCCTCATACATACTCTTCATGGCATTCAGCAACTTTCCATTTACTCCATATATTCTTAAAATTTCTACATTCCTTGTCAATCCACCTTGTTGTGTGCTCTCTTCCACATTCCTTGTCAATCCACCCTGTTGTGTGCTCTCTCCAAATCCATGAATGCTGCATGCAACTTCTTTCCCTTCCATAGAAGCTTTTCCACTAAAGACCTAAGAATGATTATCTGATCTGCTCAACCTCTTCCCTTGCTAAAACCTTCCTCTTCTACTCCAGCTAATTCCTCTGTTGTTTCCCAAACTCTGTCAATAAGTATCCTGCCATATATTTTTCCTGTTACACTAAGAAGACAATTATTGCCCCTACGATTACCTCACACTTGTTTATTTGCCCTTTTGCTTTGTACAGGAGAATAATTATACCTGATTTCCAATCCTCCAGGACTCTTCCTTCCTCCCAGGTCAATCTGCATATCGTCCATATCCATTCTACTACGATCTCTCCCCCACGCTTCAGCATTTCACCACACACTCCATCATTTCCTGGGGCTTTCCCCATTTTGACTTTCTTCATTGCTTCCACTGCTTCCATCCTATTGATTCCTTCCTCTCTTCTCACCTCGCTCCTCCTCCCAGCTATTCCCTAGCCACTTATACTCACATTACTTTCATTGTCTATGTTCAACAGTTCCTTAAAGTGTTCTCTCCATCGGCTCACTTTTTCTCCCTTCTCCACTAGTAATCTACCATTTTTATCTTTCACTCCCCGACTAACTTCTTTATCACCCAGTCTAACTCTCTTTACCTCTTTCCAGAATATTTTCTTACACTCCCTCCACCTTGCACTCAAATTCCTTCCAAATTCCTCATCCACTGTCTTCTTACCCTCTCGTAATAATCTTTTCACCTCTCTCTTCCTTTCTACATATAACTCTCTCTGGCGTCTCTCAACTTCCTCCATGCCGTTTCTCATCTACTCACTGTATGCTTTCTTTTTTTGTACCACAGTCTGTCTCACCTCTTCATTCCAACATTCTGTTCCTTGCACCCCCTTTTGTCTTCATTTCACTCCACACACCACTTACATGCTGCACAGATTTCTTCTGTCAATATCTTGCACACACCTTCCACATTCCCCAATTGCTCCTCCACCTCTCTTATATTCTGCCTTTTTTACATCTTCTTGCAGCCTTTCTACGCTCCATATTTGGATGTATAATAGGAGTACAGTTTAGTGGTATGGGAGTGTAGTACTTAATGTTTACATGTATTACAGTAGGTCTTATATTGTATCATTGTGTATAATTTATAAAGGCTCCAACATCCTTGCTTGTGTCGGCCTTGGTCACCTAGTGGCGGGGCTCCCCTTCTCGATCTCTGGCAGCCTTGTTGTTCAGTCCCTTGTCACTGAGGTCACACTCTATGACTTCATCCCAGCTTTTTTTCAGTCTGGCTCATGCAGTGCCATCCCAGATATTCACATTTCTCACCTTCCGCACGCAATTGTTATCTTACAGTATGTCAGGATGCCCAAACCATCTCAGTCTGCTCCTCCTCATCACAACACCATTACAATTACAGTCCTCTGCTTCCTCTCAACTCTTCTGTCATAATTCTAGCCCCCCCCCCTGGCCCCACATTCAAGGCCACACTACTGTTCACATTCATCTAATCATTTTTTTCTTTTTTTTTTTATACAGAACAGAGGAAGGAAAAACAAATGAATAAAAAAAAAAAAATCCGTACACCAGATTACTGGTGTCCTCCATTCGTGAAATAACTGTAACAGTTTTTTTTTTCTTTTTTTTATGCAAGGAAGAAGGAACCAAAGGCCAGGGCTCGCATACTGTTCCTTCCAAGAAAAAGTAAAAACAATACAAAAGAGAGCCAAATTCAAGATCTATTCATTTCGAGATACCTGACACACTGCGTTTGAAAGATTGGAGATCATAGGAAGCAGGGAATACAGACAGAGGGAGACAGTTCCAGAGTTCACCAGTTGCATAAATGAAGGACTGGGAGTGACGGTTAACTCTTGCATTAGAGAGTTGGACAGAAAAGGGATGAGAGTTTGTTGCTAGACGGGTACTACGTGCCCGTCGTAGAGGTGGAGGGATGCAAGCAGACAGTTCAGAGGAACAGTGACCATTGAAGTAGCGATAGAAGAGAGATAAAAATGCAACAGTGCGGCGAAGAGACAAAGGTTGAAGAGAATCAGTAAGAGGAGGAGAGTTAATGAGACGAAAAGCCTTTGACTCCACCCTATTGAGAAAAACCGCATGTGGGGAGCCTCCCCACACATGAGAGTTGCACTCCATACACGGGCGAATAAAACCTGTGTACAAGGTCAACATCTGTGCAGGGGTAAAGAAAGCTCGGAGTCGGCCCAGCACACCTAATCTCTTGGAAGCAGATTTCACAAGAGATGTAATATGTTCTTTCCAAGACAAATCCCGAGAGAATGAAACCCCTAGCATGTTCAAGGATGATGCAGGACTGAGCTGGACATTATAAAATATTAGTGGGTAATCCTGAGGAAGATTTTGTCGGGTTGATAAGTGTAAGAACTGAGTCTTTGATGCATTAAAAATAACAAGATTTTTTTTTACCCCAATCAGAGATACGAGCCAAGTCAGACATAGGTGTTCCACAGCCTCATCCCTTGTTTGCTGAAGTAACTGCTGAGATGGACGTTGCGGAAATTGAATGGAAAGGTGAAGGGTGGAATCATCAGCATATGAGTGGATAGGGTTAGATGTACAGCTTAGAAGGTCATTGATGAATAAAAGAAAGAGAGTTGGTGATAGGACAGAGCCCTGAGGAACACCACTGTTGATAGGTCTAGGAGAAGAACGATGGCCGTCTACAACAGCAGCTATAGAACGACCAGAAAGGAAGCTAGAGATGAAGGCACAGATAGAAGGATAGAAACCGTAAGAGGGCAGTTTGGAAATCAAAGATTTATGCCAGACTCGATCGAAAGCCTTTGAGATGTCAAGTGCAATGGCAAAGCTTTCACCAAAGTCCCGAAAGGAGGATGACCAAGAGTCTGAAAGGTAGGTGAGAAGGTCGCCAGTGGAGCGTCCCTGACGGAACCCATACTGACGATCAGAAAGAAGGTTGTGACAGGAAAGATGCTTTAAAATTTTTCTGTTAAGAACTGATTCGAAAACTTTTGATACACAGGATGTTAAAGCAATTGGACGATAGTTAGAGGGTTGGGAATGGTCACCCTTCTTTGGGACTGGCTGAATGAGAGCAAACTTCCAGCAAGAAGGAAAAGTACAAGTTGAGAGACAAAGGCGAAAGAGTTTTCCTAGGC
Source organism: Birgus latro (assembly GCA_018397915.1). Taxonomy (NCBI): domain Eukaryota; kingdom Metazoa; phylum Arthropoda; class Malacostraca; order Decapoda; family Coenobitidae; genus Birgus; species Birgus latro. Next base: position 5,317 of record JAGKTI010005672.1, on the reverse strand, counting down.
AGGGTGTAAGCACAGAAGCACAGTTTTTGAGGACAACAGGAGGGACTCCATCCGGACCATATGCCTTGTTAATATTGAGGCCAGTGATGGCAGAAAATACATCAGCTGAAGAAATTTTAATGTCAGTCATGAGGAAGTCTGAGGGGGGAAGTGATGGAGGAACAGCACCGGAATCGTCTAAGGTAGAATTGGAGGAGAAAGTCTGAGCAAAGAGATCTGCTTTATCAGTAGAAGAAATAGCTACANTCACCCTTCTTTGGGACTGGCTGAATGAGAGCAAACTTCCAGCAAGAAGGAAAGGTACAAGTTGAGAGACAAAGGCGAAAGAGTTTACCTAGGCAGGGTGTAAGCACAGAAGCACAGTTTTTGAGGACAACAGGAGGGACTCCATCAGGCCCATATGCCTTGTTAATATTGAGGCCAGTGATGGCAGAAAATACATCAGCTGAAGAAATTTTAATGCCAGTCATGAGGAAGTCTGAGGGGGGAAGTGATGGAGGAACAGCACCGGAATCGTCTAAGGTAGAATTGGAGGAGAAAGTCTGAGCAAAGAGATCTGCTTTATCAGTAGAAGAAATAGCTACAGAGCCATCAGAGTAGAAAAGAGGAGGGAAGGATGATGAGGTAAAGTTGTTAGAAAGGTTTTTGGCAAGGTGCCAAAAGGAGCGAGAAGAATTCGAGTTGGAGAGTTGGGAACATTTAGCACGGATGAAATTATTTTTAGCAGAGCGAAGAACAGACTTAGCACGATTCCGGGCAGAAATATAAAAAAGATGTGATTCAGGGGTGGGTTGGCTCCGGTACCTTTTAAAGGCCCTCTCATTGTTGCGGACAGCATTAGAACAAGCGTGATTAAACCAAGGCTTTTTTGCATTAGTCAGAGGATATGAGAAAGGATTGTATGCTTCCATGCCCGAGAGAATAACCTCCGTAATGCGCAGGGCACACTCTGACGGCTCCCGGCCATGGAAGCAATAATCATTCCAAGGAAAATCAAAGAAGTACTGCCTGAGGGCCTCCCAATCTGCAGCTCCAAAGTGCCACAGGCGGCGTTTCTTTGGAGGGTCCACAGGCTATACTGGAGCAATAGGACAGGTTAAGGAAATAAGGTTATGATCGGAGGAGCCCAACGGAGAGAAAAGATTAACAGTGTAAGCAGAAGGATTAGTTGTTAGGAAAAGGTCAAGTATGTTGGAACTCTCTCCAAGGCGGTCAGGGATATGGGTAGGGTGCTGTACAAGCTGCTCTAGGTCATTAAGGATAGAAAAGATGTAGGCTTGTTCACCAGGTGGATCAGTGAAAGGAGAGGAGAGCCAAAGGTGGTGGTGAACATTGAAATCTCCTAGAATGGAGACTTCAGAGAAAGGAGAAATGGATAGAATGTGTTCCATCGTAGAAGTAAGATAGTCAAAGAATTTTTGATAGTCGGTAGAATTAGGAGATAAGTAAACAGCACAGATATATTTAGCCAGAGAATGACAGGAGAGCCGAAGCCAGAGAGTAGAGAATTCAGAAGAATCAAGTTCAGAAACACGAGAGCAAGATAGATCGTTGCGTACATATACACAACAGCCACCTTTGGCTTTGAAATGAGAATAGAGAAAGTAGGAGGATACAGAAAAGGGTTTGCTGTCAGTTGGCTCAGACAGCTGAGTCTCAGAAAGAAAGAGAAGGTGAGGTTTAGAAGAGAAGAGGTGGTGCTCAACAGAGCGAAAGTTAGAGGAAAGGCCGTGAATGTTACAGAAATGAAGAAGGAGTGAGCCAGACAGTGGTTCCAGGCAGCTCCGAGAGTCGTCACCGGGAGAGGGGCAGATGGTGGGGGCATTTATGGTCCCTCCCCCTGGGGACTCTGAGGCACGATTTTTAGTAGCCATTTTTTAGAAAAATTTGAAAAGGAAGTGTAGTGTGTAGCATGTATGTAGTTTGGTGTTGACAGTTAGAGAAACTTGTATTGGAGAGCATGCTGGTCTACTCTCTGTGTTCCTGAGACACTGAAAAAGTTCAGCAAAGGGGGATGGTCAGGAACAAGTCCTGAGGGCTGATGAAATGGGAGCTCCAGCTCTCCCTGTCATCAGCTTTCCATCCTCCTTGGGAATACTGCCCTGCTCGACTGGTGCTACAGTCTACTCTCCGAAAATAGGTGTGGTGAAGGGAAGACTCAAGTAGTTAATAAAAAAAAGTGCCCCTAGGAAGTACCGATATCGCTACCTCCGGTACTTTTCAAAATGTGTAACGCCAGTACCATTTTCGACCAGTACCACTATCACCACTGCCAGCATTTTAAAAGTACCTCATGCTGACCTCTGAGTATACTGTGCATAAGTTACGGTGGTCACTTAACGTCCTATTTTTCAGAATACAGTAAACCCTTCAAAGTCGAACATTTAGAAGACGGAATCTTCGGCAAGACCACATTTGTAAGTAGGCCGAAATGCGGAGGTAGGGGGACATTTGGTGCTAGGGCCATTCTTACTGTTATCTAGTGCTGAGAAATTCTCTCCTTTTGTCTTCTGCCTTGCCATGGAAGGTTCAAAGCGTAAAAGAAGTGATACTGGCACCTCTAGTTGTAAGGGAATGAAGCTAAAAAAAATAAAAATGTGTGCATGTGACTTAGTGTTAAGTGATCATGATTAAAGTTCAGTACTATTATTACTGCAAGTGTTACATTGCAGTTTATTATAGTGATTACATTTAAGTTTAGTTCTTAATGTGCAGTGAAATAAATACTGGGTACTGTTTAGAATGTTATGTTAAGTTGTGAACTCAGCCACCTCCACCACCACCTTCTCCAACACAAACTGCCGACAGATCTGTACTGCCTCCAACGAAAGGTAAATTAGGTGCACTGAATTGTTTCTTTTTTGTCTTTCTTTATTCATTTATTCACTTTATGTGCTCCTTTAGTGTTGAAAAGACAAGTAATAAGTATTGTTTTTGCAATTTGGGGGGTGAAAATCCATCTCCAACACACGCTGCTGACGGGCCTCTACTGCCTCAGTGAATTATTTTCTACCAATTAACCTCTTCTGTACCGTGACATCTATTTCTACTTTATTTACGCTTCCTCCAGCCAATTTTATGGCACTCAGGACTGGACTCGTACTGAAGGGGTTAACGAAGGCTGTACCATCCCCGTGCACTTCCACAGATCCTTCCTACACTGAATAAAATCGACTGGTGGCAGCAAGAACAAAATGAAAATATGCCCGGCACTGAAGGGGTTAAAGGTATATTAAAGAACCAATTTTTTTTTTTTTTGTCGTAACTTGTTTTTATATTTATAAATGCTCCTTTAATTTAGTGTTGAAAAGACAAGTAATAGGTATTGTCTTAGCAATTTTGGGGGGTGGAAATTCAGTATGACGGAAAATTAGGTAATTCGAACCAGGGTAGAGCCCCATATAGTTCGACTTATGAAGGGTTTACTGTATATCATGAATGCTAAGTGGAGAATGGCTGTGCACTCTAACCAGCCACTCGTCGATCCCAGGCCTTCTCATTACCCATTTCACCACTTCACCTTGGGAGTCAGAGGCCTTCTCCAAATCAACAAAAACAAAGTACAGGTCCCTTTTCTTTCCTATAAACAATCATGCTCCTCTTAGCATCCACGATACATTCTGAAAAATAGAACGTTAAGTGATTTGGACATTAAGCGACCACCCTAACTTATGCACTGTATACTGTATATTGTATTATATGTAATGTACAGTGAGATTGGATGGGGAGGATGTGGAGAGTGTGAGTGCATTCAAGTACTTGGGTAGTGTGATGAGTAAGGATGGAAGTCTGGAGGGTGAAGTGCTCGAAAGGGTACAGCAGGGAAGGAAGGTTGCTGGTTCGTTGAAAGCAGTGATAAGAAACAGGGAGGTGAGCATGGAAGTGAAAAAGTTGTTACATGACAGTATTGTGATACCAACTCTAACATATGGAAGTGAAGCTTAGACCCTGTTGGAAGGACAGAAGTCAAGAGTGAGAGCAGTGGAAATGAGTTACTTGAGAGGAGCATGTGGAGTCACATGGAGAGACAGACTAACAAAATGAGGAAGTGAAGGAGCGTTGTGGTGTGATTGTGGACGTGATAGGAAGCGTTAGGAGCAACACGTTAAGGTGGTTTGGGCATGTGGAGAGGATGGAGAGTGAAAGACTGGTGAGGAGAGTGTATGTGAGTGAGGTGGAGGGGGCAAGAGGAAAGGGGAGGCCGAGGATGAGATGGAGGGATGGAGTGGAGAGGTACATGAGAGAGGGGTGTGTGAGTTGGGAGCGTGGTAGTGAAATGGCGGGGGACAGAGTGACATGGAGGCGATTTTTTTGTGGGCACCCCATGCGGGATTGAGGCGTCTGGCAGTAGATAGATAGATGTACAGGTATATCATATATACACTGAACTGTACAGTCTGCCCTCATCTAACACAGTTAATTGCTTCCACACCCCTACTGTATTTGAGAAATTTTGTGTTACAGGGACATTTGAAACCCCCTAATTTCATTCTGCACCCCTGTCTGAAGTCCACTTTTCCCCCCCTTATGGTGCAAAAATTTTTTATACTTCCCAATTTTTACCTCCTAGAAAGCTATTAATATGGTTCAAAAAATTATAAAAGAGTATTATCGCAGTTAAAAGCCACATTTTATTTACGTTATGAGAGGATAAGAGGAGACACACTATGCCGGAGAGGAGGTAGAGGGGAGAACACTGGTTAAAATCCTTCAAAGTCATTAGCGCTTATAACACCTCACATCATCATCTATGTCATCCATGGCTGCTTCTTCCTGCTGGCATTGGATATCCTCTTCTTGGAGTTCAGCAGCAGCTTACCTGGCAAAGTAGCGAGTGATGAGTGTCTGTGTACATCGACTCACTCATTCGGTGTGCATACGATTGTAGATGTTGAAAACATCTAACATCTACCTGATCACGTCATTTCCTCTGATTGGCTGGGAGGTGGATGATGCCCGTTGACAAGGCAATGCTCATATGATTCATCTCATCACTGCCCACCCAGTTCAAATAACTGCGTTAGCTTCATCAATTGCCACGTTAAGAAGCGATAGTGCATCCAGAAAATTGTACCATGTTAGACCACTTCCGTGTTAGCGAAAACCGAGTTAGACAAGGATAGACTGTATATTACTTTTCAAGTTCAGTACGTTAAAAAGAGGCCAAATTAAGACAACAATACATCATCATTATCATCATCATCATCTAATCCAGTGTTGCCCCATGAGGAGTGTTGAGGCCCAGGGCTAGGGAAGTTGATCCTGACATTTAAGATTAGAGTGACCAGCATCACTCATCCCTGAGTGTCGTTACGTG